>RJWH01000189.1:104554-367669 GCA_004363575.1 Solenodon paradoxus | reverse complement strand
TTATAGCGAATGCTTTAACTAAAGTGACTTCTGTGAGTTTTGTCTTGTTTTAAAATGGCTACCTTTATCAAGGGTACTGATTATAATTTTTTAAATAAGTGTTTTGTGATTTATTGGGATAACTGTCATGCCTTACAAATTTCCTCTGTTAATAGAGTAGATGCTATTGCATATAATAAGATTTTAAAAGTTTAAGTGTTAAAATATACCTGTATTTATAAACAAACACATTAAGATCATAAATATTGACAGCATTTGCTTTTGCTATTTACTCTCGTTCTCCATGTTTACATACAAAACTGATTAAAAGTTCCCTTTTCTTGTCTAATTTTGTCATAATGTCTTTTTTGAGCTCATAAAATAAAATGAATAAATGACGCCATTCAGTTTAAACTAGTAACCCTAGGATTTTCATTTTTATACTATTTAAAAAAGTCCACATTGATAAGCTAGAAATATTTCATTCTTTCAATGGGCTTAAAACATTTGTTTTATGAATGTAAAACTACTGACAACTAATTTTCATTCACTTATTTAATAAATATTTGTTGAGTTCCTGCTATGTATTGAAAATCATTCTCAATGTCCAATACACTGCAGTGAACAAAAGGAACACTCAATCTCATGGAACTGATAAAATACTTGGTTGAGACATAAAATAAACTATTAAATCAATACACATTGAATGCTATGTCTTAATAATTTTAAAAAGCAGACTAATGGAATACGAGATGACAATTTATGCTGCCTTATATGGGGCAATCAAGAAGAGCATTGAAGAGATGATATTTTAGCAGACCAGTGAATAAAATTTTTTAATTATGTGTAACAATGCATATTTTCCGTTTTCTCTTTATATCCCTTTCTTACCACTTTCTAAGTTGTTTATTAAGAATTAATTCCATACAATTATATATGTTCTTTAATAAAAGTATGACTAAAATTATTCAGGCAATATATGTGCTAACAATTGCTTTTCCTATACAACCTATTTACTATTTCTCTTAAATTACTTACTCTAGAGTGAGAAATTCATTCTAACAGTTTTGTTTTGTTTTTTTCATAGAAGAGTTCAGGTGATAATTGTCCAATTCATTTTACTTTGTTTAAATTTTTTTTTTCTTACACACTAAGAAAACACTGGCTATAGAGTCCTAGCTGTAATGTTGATTTCTTTGGATATTTAAAAATGTTGTCTCATTTTATTGCTATAATTATAAATAGTAATAATTACAGCAGTGGTAATATTATACCTTTTAAAATGATGAGATATTAGATGAATCATTGATTTGAAGCAAAGTTTATTTTTTTCTCTCCAGTAATCTTTAACAGTGCCTTTGGGTAGTAACAATTGTTGCCATATTTATCACTATTAATTTATTATATTTAGTCACTGGGTTCTCATTGGGCACTTTTAATCAAGTTTTCTGATTTTCAGCCTTATGAAACTGTTCAGACTCTTAAAAATTGCATTTCCTCTTTCTCTCTAGTCATTCCTCTTTAAAGGTAGAGGAGATGTTTTATATCCTCTCTCTCTATATATATATTCCACCTCAGTTAACTTCTATTTCTGACTTTCCTATCTGATTTTTCAATAATATATCAGAAATACCATCTTCAGTCATGTCTATTATTACCATTCGTTATTTAATTTGAATAAAAAAATTAATTTACGTGACATCTGTGGGATCTTTTGCACGTATTGTGTATCTTAATGCATTTTCCTGACTATTAAATATATTGATACATATTCCTTTTCTTTGCTAGGTTATCTGTATTACTTTTATGTTATTTCTGTTTATTTACTGTAATGCATGTGTGTGTGTGTTTATACACACATGAATACACCCAGAGTTTTTGTGTGTTAAATATTTATATTTGTTAGATTATGCTAAGTCTGCTTGGACAATATGCATATAAATTTTGGACTGGACAGAATTTTCTTCAGAAACTAAAACTGTTGCTTGTATAAAGAGTCAAGACTACTGAACAATAAAATCCTACAGATAGCCTGTTTTCTTAACCAGCATCTTGAACATAAAAGCCACAGTTCCTCCTGGTCTACTTGAAATTCTCTTGTTATTATAAAAAGTGAAGAAAAAACATCGCTGTCATTACTACCTAACCCATGCTGATGAGCAAGTGAAATTTGTAGATGAAGGTTTTGAGTTAGGGACCCACTCCCCTAGTGACCTAGACAGTCGACTCTTGGCACACTTCTTTCTGTGAAACCACCACATGTGGATATTTGGATTGAGGATATTTGGACAGTGTTAGTTTTGTCCCTACCCATTCAAGTAGTCTTTTCAGCATGTGTTTTGGTTTGTGGTTTTCTAAATCAATTCCATTCTATGGAATTGCTTTTAACTGTTCTTCATAGTTTCTTTTAGTTGTAATTTTTTTTCAATTTTTTGTATATTTATTGATTGTATCACTCCAATCATTCTGATTTTTTTGCTAGAAAAGAGAATCTGCAATATTAGTTTGATTCTCATTTTTTTGTCTAAAATAATTCTCACATGTCACATGGTCTTAATGATACATCAGGAATTATTTTATGTAGATTTATAGGGATTTTTAATTTTTATAAAACAGAGTTAGGGTAGAATGTTAAATTATATTATCCTCCAAAAACATGAACTTAATATGGAAGGACTTATTTGGATGAATGCTGATTTTATACTTAACTAATTAACTTATGATGTTATTATACTAAAATATATTTATTGAACAGCTTTTCAATATGCAATTTGCATTCAGTTAAATAAAAATTCATGGAGAACCTGTTAGGTACTAGCCTAGTATAGTTTAAAAGAAGGATTTTATTCCCCCAAAAGGTTTTTTTTAATACTAAATTCCAGCTCTCAGTAAAATAATTTCAGCCAATTATTTACTTTATTAGAATTTTATATTATTATTTCTGCATCAGAACTGTACCAGGTACACATTTAATACTTTCTCAATACCACTGAAAGACACCATTATATACCATGAGTCAGCAAAATTTTCTTTACCAAATAAAAAAAAATTAGACTTTATAGGCTATAAGAGCTCTGTGGCAACAAATTGATTCTACTACTTTTCTCTGAAAGAAGCTATAGTAAATGTGTAAATGAAATAACAGATTGTATTCCAATAAAGTTTATTTACAAAATCAGGAAGTAGGTAGTACTTGGGCTGTTGTTCATAATTTGCCTGTTCTAGTTGTATAATAAAAAAGTTTAGAAGAAATAAGCTACTGTTTCCTAAACAGAAGTTTCAGGAAAAATATTTTTACTGCTTCCTTTCAACTTAGAATACTGTTTCATATACTTCAAGAGAAAATGAAATTAGCACCATAGCTTGTATCATTATCAATTTCACAAAAAAAATCTTCACATCCAAAAAAGGAATATGTGTTAATAAATAAAACTCCAGGATAAATAGTAATGTAGAATATTGTATATATCTATATCTATCTCCATATATATACATGTATGAGTGTATATATATATATTATATATTGATGCAAAGTTCTCAGAGAAATAGGAAGCACCAATCTGAAATTCCTGAACAATTTGAAAAATGGCTCATAATTATGTACTTTGCAATAAACAAGAAAATAAAATCTGTGCTATGTAAAGCAACCTGTTATATAAAATTCCAGAGTAATATCTGTTTAAATTGGAGCAAATAAAATGCATACTTGGTATTCATTTGCAAAATATACTGGCTATTCTTCATTAATTCTTGATACAAAGACTCATGATAAAAACTTTTAACCTACAGTGATGCAAGAGCTATTGATACAATTATAAAAAAAAACATTAGTTTACCTTATTTTATAATTTTATAAAAATGTTTTGTGACCCTTAATAAAAATATTAGTATGTTCAGGGACAGCATTTCTCATAAATTAAAGTAGATTTAATTTATATTTTAAAGGAAATCGTGGTTTCCAGGTTTTACTTTCTGACTGGCAGATTTATTCTTTGTACAAGACTCCCTCCATTTGAGTCACCACAGCTTGCTGCTCCTGTCCTCCTCTGGTAGTGTCCCAGGATGATGCACATGTTTTTCTTGATAGAGAATCAGTATTTTGCACTTTTATAACTCTCACCTGTTTTTGCACGCTGCTCATTGCCAGTTTGGTTTGTGTGATTGTATGTGCAATGTGTTGTCCCCAATGACATGAGTCATCATTATTTCTACTCCATCCATGATTCCTACAGAGAAAGGTATAAGTAGACCCAGCCCACCCCTCACCCCCATTTATCTTGATCTCATACACAGCAAAACTGGTTTTTTCTTGCAGGCTGGTTCCCAGTTAGGTTAACCAAGCGGGGAAAAATAAATGTAAAATCTAGGAGATCAGGAGTTGAGATATGAGACAAATCAGAAAGCTTTTTCTGCGACCTCTCTTTCTCTCAGCAGTGTGTTTCTTGCAATCCTTGTTATCCTCCAGGATCACATCTTACCTACCTGATTATCCCCACTGACTTCTAGTTTTGATTGGGCACCAGCAGCACTCTCTCATCCCTTTGCTTCATCAATTCCATTAGTCATGAAGACTACTGTTCTTGGCAGACTCTACTTACCTCATCCCACTTTTGTTCCCACTGCACACGTCTTCACTTCCTTAAAGTCCTTTCATGTGTATTATCTGTAAGTTCTCTCTCCTCTTGTACCCTGTTATAAGTAGTAAACCAGTGACTTAACTTACTATCTTTATTTGAAATGTTTCTGTAATTTTTTAAACATATCAGATCCACAACTCATTCACGGGATGCAAGGATAAAAATTTTCATAATAACCATTTAGTTCAACCTTAGAGACTAGCAATAAAAACGCAAGAATAAGTAAATATAGAAACTTTATGAATGTGAAGTCTAGAGGATAATAATAATAATAGCAATTTCAGGCAACATATTTCTTTTTCTTTTTTGCTTTTTATTAACATATACACATTTTTTAAGATGTATTCTTACGCCGCTTGATGCTATTCACAGTTTGAATTTCTTGGTTATCTTGAAAACCTCAAAAATTTTGGCTTAATCTTATTTCTTCTCATTGAAATTTTCTGACCCATTTAAGAAAAAATTAATAGTTGTAAAACATTTATTAGAAATTTATCCTAGCATGTTATGTTTGAGCTCTTCATAACAAATTATTGTTCCACAGCAAGTGAATGATTTTTTTCAAGTGATGAGCAAATATGACATCATGAAACAATACCATATTCTCACAGGTTTTAATGTATAATATTTACATTTTAGCAGCATATCAAAGAAATCATTGAAACTTGAGGAATCTTCCTTTTAATATTTATTAAATTTATTTATGTCAGCATAAATAAAATTATAAACTAGGCATTAGTGGTTGGAAGTTCAAGGAGATGTTCAGAACTTTTAATGTAAAATTGAGAGTTCTTCATTAATGGAGAACATTGTTTTTATTAAAAATCAAAGCCGTTAAACTAAAATTTCATAAAACATTGCCTCTAGAATGGAAATGTTTTTGTACCAAGTGATTATGTTATAGGTAAAATCTATGAGAATCTATATCTTCGTTGAGTAATGTAACAGTTTATCAACCTTATAATAGCTTGGCTCCACTCAGAAATAAACACTGAAATACATTGTGATTTTTGTTTCTTTGTTTTTTCACTATTCTTTTTTTTTAATTCTCCATTTTTACCATGGTACACCATGAGTGGAACATGCATTGCCTGCCCTGTTGGACCCTGGAATAGTAGAAAAATCTTCGGTGTTCTTGTAAGATTTTTTTTGTCTACTTGAGTTACTGCCAGTCACTATGATTAAGTCTTGCTTTATGTAGCTACTTCTCTCAGAGTAAGAAACTCATGGAATGGTCCTGAAACAGATCTGCAGCTTTATACTGCGCTATCTATGCTAATTCTCAGACTTCCATATATAAAGAGTAAATGCCAGTTTTGCTTATTTTTATAAATCTTTGGATCTTCGGAACAGTTCATTCAAGTTAGTTAATGTTACAGAACACAATAGATTCATTCCCTTGGTACACATCAGCCCCAAAACACAGACCAAAGTTTCTTTCAACAGGAAAGACATTGTTTTTAACAACTAAGGAGATAGCATGATAAAGCATTGTATCTCTGAGTGCTCAGTTCAGGGGTTTCATTGGGGTTCCACCGAGGGAGAGGGTAGCAGTTGGTCAGCAGTTTGCTGGGGTAGATGCCAAGCTAACTGCCCTGGTACCAATCTTCATATTTGGTCACATTTGTACATGTTTAAAAATGCTGAAGCAAGGTCACTTTTAAGTCAAACCTAGCTGCTCTTTGGCTGCTCAGGCTAACATTGGGTAAGAACAACTTCACCTGGCCAAAGACTTGATTTATTTCCCTAAGTCTTCTATTCTATTGTCTAGAACTACTGGGCTTTGAACAGCTAGATTTTGAATGTCTTTTTATTGATCTAGACCTCAGGGACCCTCAAGTTTTGAGGATGATTTCATGGAGTGTTTCCATTATACTATTAGGCTCTTATTTCTGGCTCACTAACAGCTATAGTGGTAGTTAAAAAATACAAACCCATTAAAATAGAAATAAGACAAATATTGATGACTACATCTCCAAGATGGTAGGATAGTTCCCTTCATTTTTTTTTCCAAAACGCGAATGTTTTGTACCAAAATCCATTAATTTTCTAACATCTTTTCTGACTGCTATGGGAAAATAAAGGTAATAAAATAGGATGCTTCTTATTTTGGATAAAATGTGTTTGGTGTGGTGAGGAAACAAATCTCTGCTACTTATATTACAATTTTGAAGGGGATTGAAGCAGTGTTGTCTGTCTTCAGGATTACATTAGTAAAATGGCTCTCTCAGAATAAGTTTTGTTTAGTTTTGTGGTTTTCTGTAAAGCCCTCATCTCCCTGGAAGGAAGGTTTAAAATTCTTTTGGAATTCAAATGAAAGTTGCTAGGCTACACTAAGATTGTCTTGAAAGTGACTAGGATTCCCTTACATGTTATACCTTTGTTTTGGCATAATTCCCAATAAAAGCTGTAAGAGACAGATGAGTAAAGTAGTTATCTGTACAGGGAAGTCATGGTGTAATATGTCATGGGTCATTGGAACCAAGTGTGAAGAGAACATCAATAGGTGTGCCAAGCGTGAGCAGGCTAAAATTATCTTGTGCTTTAAATCATTATTCAAGTTTTTCTCTAGATCTCCACCAGTCTTCATAATACTTTGTAAAAGAGCAGGTATAACATTTCTTTCTACTGTACTTATGTAGCTATTTTATAATAATTGCTCATTGCTGTCACTATTGCTTTTCTTATTTTTTCTCTCTTTTTTTTTTTTTTTTTTTTTTTTTTGTAAAAGCTACCAGAGTTGAAGAGTTTTGGGGAGTCAGCAAGAGCATCCTTAAAAAACAAACAAAAACAAATCTTAAGTTATGATTTAAAATGGACTCATGTAAATATTCTTTGACTAGCTTAGAAAACAACTCTGTAGTGATAAAAGATATTGCTAAAGCCCTTATAAAAATAAATATATACAAATAGACTTAATAGATATTTAAGATGATTATACCAGGAAGTTTATATGTAGAACATAAAAGGGCAATGTGCCCTGGTGGAGCAATGATTAAGTCAGTCGCCTCTGAAGGACTCAGGCCACATACCTCTGAATGAGAGTCCCAGGTCTGAGGGTAGGCTGGGGGCGGGGCAGCAGGGGAGTGGGGGACAACCAGTGTGAAAAACTAAAATAAAAAGTTTTTTTAAATGCTTTTTCCTTTCTCTCTTCCTACCTGGCTGCCTAATCACCTTCATTTTTGCCTGTACTTTTCCTTAAAAAAAGGAAGAGAAAAAGTGAGATTTAAAAGAAAAATAATAAATAAAGCATTTCTTTTGCATTCAATTATATTGAAAATCCTTTGCAAACCTTAACTGACATTCTCAATATTGAGTATTGAATATCAATCCTATAATTCCTCTAAAAGGATTGTAATCTTGGAAAGTCATACTCAAATCTAGATCTTACTCCATGGAATGGCTTTGGCAGTAATAGCCTCAGGTGTTGACTCTTCAGACAAAGAGGAAGGTCAGAGCATTGTTTTTTTTTCCTCTTCCCCCAGGGTTTCACATTCAGAAAGCTATACAATGATAGGGAATTTATTTATCTGAAACTTCCTCTCCTTTTTGTTTTTCAAACTTTCTAGGTTTCACTATTGAGCAGTCCATTTCCCTTTCACAAATACACACAAGCCCAGTTCTTCATCAGATGACCTCTTGTGCTCTGCTGTCTCAAACTCTACTTATTTCCACCACACATTGCCATCAGCTGCAGAAAAGAAGTGATAATTGTATCAGAAGAGTGAAACACCTCATTAAAAAGAAAATTATAGATGTTTGGCTGGCCCGGAGGGACAAAATGGCGGCGGTACCTGGGAAAGAAGATGGCTGACGTCAAACTGGATTCCAAACTGAGGCCCGGGCCAAGGTGGACATCCGCATGGCAACCCGGGTCTGGGTTAGTTACCAATGAAAAGCCGACACCTGGAATCACAAGACCAATCCCCAATCACCACGCATAAAGCCTGCGGAATTTTTGCTTAAAAGCGCACTTCTCTTCCCTCTGGCACAACTTTCCTGGCCCGGGTTCAGTGGACCAGAGAAACTCCCTCGGGTGCGCAAACCCCAGTAAAGCCCTGACTATTCCACTTTTTGTCTGATTGGCATTCTTTCCTCCGGGAAGCCGGGAGAAAACCTTTCAATAGATTTATGTTTTTATTAGCAAAATTATTACTGTACTAAAAATAAATATATTACAAAGTAAGCTGAAAGCAGAAGTTTCTTTGATACTTTGATTCTTTTATTATTATTTCAGTTTTTTATATAGTATTACATATATATATAGTGTTCTTAAATGCATTTTTGCTCTCTAATTTCTATCTTGTACTTGACTCACCAGATAACTGAGATTTTTGTTTTCTTCAAATGATAATTTTTTTATTTAAAAAGATAGTTTTTCTCTCTCCTTTGAACATTTTTTTTTCAATTAGAGAGTGTAACATAATGCAACTCTGTGGCATTTATTTTTCTCCTTCAGTTATCAATTGGATATTTTAACCAGATTTTTATATTTGTATTTCACTTTGTGCCTACAAGGGGCATAATTCCCCATTCTAAAATGGAGAAACAATAATTACAACTAAATTTGCTATGCTCTCTGTGTTTAAGACATTGTGCTAGAATTTTATATCCAGGGCCTTATTGTATCTTCCCAACGCTACATGAGGTAAGACTCATTAATAACGTCATTATGCAGATGGGAACCTGGAATTCAGAGAAGGCAGTAGCTTGCCCAAGAGTCACAATAGTTGGCAGCACAAAAATTCTGACGCAAGCTGTCTGAGACTACAGCTTGAGATTGGTGCCACTTTATCAAGAATTTGCTGATAATTTTCTTTGACTTTATCACTTTTATCGGAAGTTTGAATTTTACAGCCCTACGATTATTATCTCACGGTAGCAGCTGACAAATATGTCTAGCAATTTTCTTCATAATCACCACTAGTAAAATACCAATTAAAATGTATAGAGAAACAGAATAGGTGAGATTTTACACACACACACATATAGGCACATATATATGATCTATGAATCTATAACTATAGATATAAATAGATATTGTTTTAAGGAATTCACTCACATAATTATGGGATATGCGAAGTTCAGAATCTATAGGACAGGCTGACAAAAATTGTTATTGTATGTTGTGCCCTGGTGGAGTAGTGGTCAATTGCCTCTAAGGGAGTCCACACCATAAACTGTTGAATTTGAGTCCATGTTCTGGGGGGAAATAGCCAGTGTGAACAAATAAATAAAAATAAAATAACTGCTGCTTCCTCCTCTCTCTTCGCGCCTTCCTATCTACTTACTTTCATCCCTGCCTGTAACCTTCCTTAAAAAAAAAGAAAAGAAAAGAGCAACTTTCTGTATTGTACTGTTTCACAGGTTTACATAACCTAATTTAAAATTGAATTAAATTGTTGGATGACTTGTACCATCCAAGTCATAATAACAAACTATATTGATGAGTTTTAGCTTTTTTAAACAAGATATATTGATTCTGAAGAATTTTCCTTCTCAAGCAATTTTTATCTTGGTTGTTCATTTTAGTCTTTATGCACATATGCATATGTTCACATTACCTGTTCCTATCACAACAGTATCCTATCAGTTAAATTATTTTTCAAGCTTTCTGACATTTTATTAAAGACTTTACCAAGAAAAACTATAATTTACTTGATCAATTTTTATTTTATAGATTATTACAAAATATGTAGGTTGACTTTCATTTTATATGTTTCAACATCAGATTAATTTTGTTACACCAATCTGTCTACTACTCTATTCAGATTATTGGGTACTTTAGGAGTTTAGGATAAAGTAGCGGAGAAAAGAGAAATTTTCTTGCCTACAGACTATAGTTATTTTAGGAGAAATATACCTCATTACTGTTTTCATAACTTTCTTTTACAATCACATCTTATTCATCAAGAAATTGTTTGGCACACTTTTCACAGATAAAATTAATATATGGATATTGAGATGAGGAGACCATCCTGCATTACCCTAGTGTGTCCTAAATTCAGTGATTAATATCCTCAGGAAAGAGAGATAGAAGGAGATTAGACTGATAAAGAAGAGGCAGTGTGATACAGTGGTAGAAATTGGAGTGATGTATTCATAAGCCCAAGAATATAGGAGAAACACCAAAGCTAGAAGAGAAAAGGAACGGACTCTTTCCAAGAAATTCTAAAGGGAGATGACCCTGCTGGATTTTGGATTCTCCTAAATTTCAAATCTGGGAAAATACATTTCTCTCATTTCAAGTAAACAAATATGTAGTAATTTGTCACAGCAGCAACAAGATTAATATAAATATAAGCTAAGATTTAGGTATATAGTGACTTAGAAAGTAAACAGTTATTGGAAACTTACTAAGAAAGTCTGTGATTAAATTCCAATGCTGAATTTTGAATTAAATTTTAAAAAAGGAGTCATATTTATTGAAAGACACAGTGTGAAGGTCTGATTAATCAGAAGGCCAATGAAGATTTACCTAAGGAAATAATATTTCAGGTGAGAACTGATCATTGAGTAGATGTTAATAAGGAGATATCTGATAGATATGTAACAGGCCAGGGGTTCGGCAAGAGACCCTGTGAAATGTTTTTGGTGCTTAGGAATAGAAATTAATCAAAGGCAAAAACAGTGCCTTAGACAGAGATCCATTGGAAGAGAGAGAGGGAAAAAGAGCCATGAACAGGGAGACAATAAAAGGGGATCAGGGTCCATGCATCAGGAGACAACCAAGGGATAGAGTCTAAAGCTGCTCATTTGGGTTTCAACAGGTTGAATCTTTAAAGTCTTTTAAGGCTTTGAAAGGCATAGGGGATGCCTTTTTGCTATAGTCATGTTAGTAACTGATTGCCCACTGCAGTATCTGGGGGCTATAATTGTCCTTTTTTTAATCCCATTTTGAGATTTCCATCCTTTGGTTTACCAATACCAAAAGGGACTCTCAGAAGTTTTTTATTGATTGTTAGGTATTGGATGATGCTGGGGTAGATAAAATTTTCTAGTCAGACCTACAGAATCCCATAGGTTAGAGTCTAGAAAGCCCATTTGTCCCTTGCAAGATTATACATATCAGTATAAGACCTGGGATGACTGGGGGCTGGGGGTGGTGAAGGAAGTAGTTAGGTACTTCTTATTAGGTACCTACCTACTATAGTGAAACTTTAAGAAACGCAATGTCAATTAACCATTGCCATGTTTACAGTCTTTCTGTCCTTTATTTTTAAAATTATACTGTATCAGGTAGCAGGAAGTGATAGTTATCAACAATTTTAGGGTAGATGGGAAGTTAATTTCAGTAATATAAAGAGGGAAGTTATCAAGTAGGTATCTCACAATTGGAAATTTAATGGTTTCGAAAATCAGTGCTTACAGCAAAAGAGATTCTAATTAAGCTTAAAGTATGGGAAAGGAGGGCCCCATTATTCCTGACTCCCAATCTGCCTGTCTCAGATGAAGCTCTCTAAAGAGAAAGAAATGCATTTAAAAAATAATTAAAAGTAAATGTTGATGAACTGTTTAAGGAACTGGGAGACAGTCACCATGATTGGAGCAAAGAGAGAGTGGTATGAGGTAATATTACTATTGATGATATTACTTGGTACTATTATTGTACCAAGATAATAATGGAAATATAAGAATCAGAGAAATGTATACCATAAACTCCTCAAAAACTATTGACTGGTTGATCGATGCCTAGTAACTCTGACAACAGGCTTTAAGGTATATCTGAAAACAGAACTGAATAATGTTTTTAAGAAGGAGAAATTTAAATCCTCTCTCCCTTCTGAGAAATAGTCTTTTCTCTTATTCTAGCGGAAAACCGAAGAAGAAAAAAATAGTTTCTGGGACTCTAACTCTAGTTACTGAGACACCAGGCACAGTTGAATAAAGAAGTTAATGAATTAAGTTCTAAAATGCTGACTCCGAAGCACACATCTTATTTCCATAAATCTAAAAAAGGAAACTGCATCTTATATGTTCTAAGTAAAAGAATGAAAGAAATTCCTTGCCTAAAAGGATGTTTCACTCATACCCAGGGAATGAAAGACTTCTTTGCTTTTTCTGGGGTCTTTTCTCTGGAGTCAGGTTGAGAAGAGAAAAAGGGATGAGATGTAGAAAAGGGTGCCTGTATTTATCATCTGGTTCTGGCCTGTTAAATGTTAATAGTGTGTTTCCTCAGTAAAATGGTTAGAAAAGATTCCAGGGTGACAATTGTATATCAAATAAATAAGGTGAAGATTGGAGCAGGTCTAAGAGAGATTTCATCAAGAAAATGAAATTGATAGAATACTTGACATTTGTGAACATATTGAGAGATTTACAAAGTCAGCTAAGAGTTTGATTTTGAATTAGTGATAAGTAGAAGACTAAGGGGAAAAATTTACAAGGCAATTTATTAACAACAAAGCAAAAAGAAAATTGTGCAAGAAAGTAAAAATAATCACAGACTTCATAGTGTTGTTGAAGGCACAATGCATATTGATCTAAATATTGATTTGATAAAACACTAAATTATGGTACAAATGTGTAAGATTGTGTAAATGCAGATTCTTTGGGTTGCGGCTATGAGCATTTACTTGAGACTTAGACAATACTTCCTGTGGAACACACGACTTATACATACCCACACTAGTAGTTAAAGAAATAAAGACAATTTATAAGATAATTAACCATTTGGAAGTGGTTATTTTTGGAAATCAGCAATGGTTAGGAGGAGTGGGAAGACTGAAAACTTCTTCAAAAACCCTTTAATTCTATTAACATTAAGTGAATATATGTTTACTTATAATTAAAAACAAAATTATGAGCTAAGGGTAAAATATTATCATATATAACAGTCCTAAAATACAGGTATTTGGAATATTATTCCTAGAGCAAAGCATTGTTTAGACAGAATATTTGTAAATTAAGAGATAGCCTTAAGGAAAACAAATTGGTAGCTATAGTCCATTGAACAGTTCATAACTAGTCTTCCTTTTAAAAACTAGAATAACCAATGTAGAATTATAAAAGTTATGTAAAAGATAGAAATGAGTATATTCTACCAAAATATAAAGTACAAAGTTTTATGCTTAGAATTGGAGATTAGATATGTTTTTTTAAGCAAATAATATTACCAAGGGGCTAATTATCATCTTTAAGTGGGAATAGAGTATAAAAATTATCTAATTCAAAATAACATTACACAGGAGAAACACCAAAATATACAATATAATGATAAACTCTTTTTTTAAAGCTTGAAAAAATGTATTTTTACTTTTAATTGGGCTTGTTATAAAATGTTTTCCATACTAAGAGAGATTGATAGGATTGTAATATTACGGTCAGCTATGTATAATTTTTACTTACAATTAAGGAGTATTTATAATTTTATCTATGAAATATATGTCAACTATATATGATGTCGATTCAATTAAAAAGTAATTAAAAATAACTTGTATTTTTTTATACTGGCAGTATTTTAGGATAAAAATAGGTCAAGACCAATACTAAGATATTAACCAAAAGAGATATTTTGGATTAAAATATTTAAATATATTTAAATTAAATATTATGAAAAATATTTCTTTTGATCAGGATTAGATCTATGTCATATAGATTCTAAACCACTTACCTTCCAGTTTCTCAGCAATAGAATTTTTTAGTTGATTATACATTGAGTTAGTTTGGACTAGATTTAGCTGTGAGCAAAAGAGTTCTCAAAGGTAGAAATTTAATAAAATAGGAATTGATTTCTCTCTGCTGTATATGTTGTATACAGAGTTTTTAATTGTTCAGATGTTGTATGGAATCTAGGCTGCTCCCAGTTTTATGATAAATTCTTAGGGTTTGCTCTTCATCTTCAAGGTTCAAGGTGAAGTTTCATTGACGACATCCACTTTATAAACAGGTTTGAGAGCAGGGTATAAAGAAAGACCAAAGTTCTCTCTCAGTTCTTAAGGAAAATTGCTACAAGGTTCCACAGTTCCATGGTCATTGATGTCTAGAAAGAAGACTGAGAAACATGGTATGTATTCTAGGATGTTGTTTGTCAGTTACAAATCCTATTGCCATACAAGAAGGGGCAAAACTGATATTGAAGCATGCAATCTTTTGAATTAACTCTACTATCTGGGTAGTCATATTTTGAAAAACTAAGAAAAAATAATCAAATTTCTGTTGCTAATCCCATACATTTGTATTTCTTTCAATGTTTTTAAAAATCCCTATGCATATTAGGATTAAGGTAATGTGAAAACATTCATTATGAAAAAGCAATTGATGCTGTAAATATCATTTACTATCAAGAAAGTTACATGCCAAATTGATATTAAATCATTTATAAAGATTTAAAATCATGATTCAGAATGTTATGTTGTTTAATTTACTTTTTTATTTTCATACTAATATGGCAAACATAACTGACATTTGCTAGGTAAATTTAAGCCGTAATTTCCAGCATACTGAAATGCCAGCAGTTTACCAAAATAAAGAGATTTTCTCACTTTATTTTTTTCTGGTACAAATATATCAGAATTTGAATACTTGGGAATATGATTCTATATATATTCATTGCAACCATCTTGTACAGATGAACCTGTAACCAATGAACTATAAAACTCACTTCCTGACCAGAAGCATAGCAGGGAATATCCTTGAAGTCTCTGGGAAAGACTAGAGAAGTTCACAGAATTAATTTCTAATCCACCTAAATTTAAGAAATAGCTTACCATTTAGGTGAATTGGTCAATTAAACCAAGAATAGATCAAAACTGTCTTAATTAAAAATGAATGTTTTCAAGATTTAAGATGCCAGCTAGAACACATCCGAATCTTAGAAACAAACTTAGAGGTTTGTATGTTATTTTAGGTTGCCTAATACCAGTGTGCTTTGTAACTACGAATCATTTTCTCTTATATATCAAATATGAATCACTCAAGCTTCTAAATAGTTCTGAAATCTCCAAGTTAGTTTCTGCTATTGTTTATCATTTTGCTACTCCCAGAAATTAGACTTGCTGACCACAGAGAGCTCTTAAGTTAAAATTGGACGAAGAAATCTTGGAAGAGTAACTGAGAGAAAAATCAAAATTCCAAAGTAATTTATTTATTTACTTCATGTACCAAAACATTTATCATTAAACAGGCCTCTAAATAACTTAACTATCTCTTGGCAGATCTTCACTACTATGGCATTAATGAAAGAAAAATAAGTCAAGTAAGAAGTTAATCACACAAAATTCTGCCTAAAGATACATAGAAAAAAAGTAGCATTTAGCAGTTTTAGTTTTCAGATGATCATAAACACAAAATTGGAAGTTTTACCTTTTTTTGGAAATAACAGTGTAGCTTCCATTAGAGATTTCCCCAGAGAAAATGCCCATAATATTAAATGATAATTTTATTTTAAAAAAACTTTGAGCACTTTCAGCTGTTCAAAACACCTAGAGCTTTATAGGGAAGTAATTTAGTCATTTTCACATAATGTGTGGTTTATTTTCCTCAAATCAGTCTGCATTTCCTATTGCACTAGTGAAAATAGTTCTGCTTACTTATCATTTGCTTATCACATCCTATGTTTTCATAAAATGGTGAAATTTCTTCTTTATTTTACCTAGGTCATCAGATATTTTTTCTAATTCATTGAATTGAACCCAACATTATTTGGAAAACACATGTACCATTTTACTCTAACAGTTGTCACTCTGAGTTAGTTTAGAACATTATATGTATAATATATATAGTATGTATATATGTATAGATAGAACAGTATTTTCACTTAGCTTGTATACCCACAATCTAATTTTTAAATGAAAATGTATTAATAATTTTTTAAGATCTCAGTATATATATATATATATATATCATGTTTTAAGAAATAAACCAGATGATATAAAGGAAAAACAATTTGCCATAAAATATTTATTGAGAAACTACTGTAAATTATAAATCAAGTGCTATTGCTAAACTGCTTCTCACTGTAATATTACCTTTCCTATAAGTATAATTGTGGTCACATAAAACATCAAAATTTTATGCCTTATATTAGACTGTTTTTAAGTTATTGCTTCCTACCTTTTAGCAAAATACCCAGTGTAATGTTTTTATATTAGATGAAATGATGATAATGTAATATTTTCACTTCAATTTCAATAGCATGTATCTTCCAGAACACTCAGACATGTGAAGTCTATAATGACCTTAATAATTTAAAATATTTTATATTTATATGATTGCATTATAACAGAACTTTTCAGGAATTCCATGTATATAATTAATTCTCCCAAAGCGATTTGTTCTACTTACTTTAAAATGAGTGTGTGTCCGAGGCTTGGGGCAACATGTTGGACCACAGTGGGTCACACATGTTCCCATGGGAGATTGTTACTGGCATGTTTGAATAATCCTGAAGGCTGACAAAGAACCAAAACCTGTTATTCAAGATAAACAGGAACTACCTGGTCATTTCTATAAAGGAGAGTTGCTAGCTAAGGGACCATATCCACTGGCACAGAATGTGGAGGAGAATTTATGACTAAGTCACTTGAGACCCTCTTTTTTACCCCCTATTTATCTACATAGCATAAACATTAGACTTTAATTGTGCATCTTTCAATTGACTATAAGTGTTGACATGGGTTGAAAGAAAATAATTAAACCTAAGCAAGATGTCTATTAGTCTCCATTCAGATTTGGATTAGCTGAATACCTTCAGAAAAGTAATCCAGCTCTCTGCATTTGTTATTCTTAAGGATATAGCAACAAAATTCATGTCATATCTTTTGTACACTTTCTTTTTCATATTCAGAATTCTTATATGAGGATATTCATTTGCATATATATTATATAAATATATAAAAGAGGTCTACATTTCTCTCTTGATTTTTTAGACAAGAATATTAAATACAACTTTCTTTCTACTCCAACATCTTTGATAGAAGCTTTATTTCATGCTTTTAATCAATTAATTAAATTAATTTAAATTTAAACTAATTTTTTTTATTTTTAGTGATTATAGTAGATTCACATACACTTATAAGAAATAATAGAGATTTATTTTGCAAAGCTTACTTAGTTTTATCCAATGGCAACATCTTGCAATGCAATATAAATTTAGTACAATGTAACAACCAGGATAGTGTCATTAATAGTGAAGATGTGAAACATTCCCATCATCACAGGAATCTTGCTGTTATCCATTTACAAGCACATAGTCATCCCTCCATGCTGTTTCTGACCTTGAAAACCATTCATCTTTCTTCCATTGCAATAATTTTTCATCAAAAATATTATATAAATTAAACTCTATGGTATGAGACCTTTTGGATTAACTGTCTCCAATCAATACGATTCCCTGGAAATTCATACAAGCTTTCATCTGTATCAACAGTTCATTCCTTTATTGCAGAGTAGTCTCACATAGTGTGGATATCCACACATTTTTTTACCACTGAGCCATTTGAAAGCTTGAATGGAGGTATTAGCAGGGTAGTGCAGCTACTCACATAACATTGATCAAAGAAGGATGAATTCTGTCAAGGAAGACCATTCTCTTCAACTGAGCCACAACTTGGGAAAGGAAACTCATGGAGTGTTTAGGGAAGAAGGAACTATCCATGAGACCAGTAGATTCAACCCTAGTGATTATTGAGGTGACAGATAGCCAGATGGCCCACACATATTTATTGAACCTCTGAGTTGTTTCATGTTTGTTATTATGAATAAAGCTACTGTAAATGTTTATGTTCATGTATTGTATGAACATAGATTTCTTCTTTCCTTGTACTAGAAACTCAAGAATTCAATATCTGGGCCATATGGTAATTAATAAGAAATTGCTAAACTCTTTTCCTAGAGTGGTAGTGCCATTTTACATGCTCATCAGCAATGTAAACAATTCAGTTTCACCACAGCTTCACTGGCATTTGGGGTCATCACTATGATGTATACTTATGTATTTGCATGATTCTATTATAACTTTTTTGCCAATTGTACATAGTCTTTAGGGAAATGTATGTCTGTATCTTTTATTTATTTTCATTTGAGCTTATTGAGGGAGTTTTTTTTAGTTTTTTGGGGTTTTTTTGTCAAATTTTGAAAGCTCATTATGTATCTTAGAGGTGAGCCCTTTGTTTCAGATGGAATGCAAACATTTTCTGTCTTTATTTTGCTGTTCATTTGCTTAATAAGATTTTTAAATAACAAAAGTTTTAAATTTCAGTTATGTCCTGTTTATCCATTTTATCCTTCTAAGGATCATGATTTGTTATCAGTCTACCAATCCTTTGCTTAACCCTAGATTCCAAATATATTATTTCATGCTTTTTTCCTAAGTTTTATAATTTTGCATTTTGTATATAAATCTATAACTATATTTCATATAAGTTATGCTGATTAATTTTAGGTTTATATTTTTGCCTAACAATGTTAAATTACCCCCTAAGACTGTTAAATAACTTGTTGAAAGTGAATTTCTCTTCATTGATTTGATTTAAGTTGTTGTCAAAAAACAGTTAAATGTAATTGTGAGGTCTATTTCCGGATTCTCTGTTCTGCCCTTTTGACAAATTTGTATATGATTTCGCCAATACCATGTTCTCTTGATTATCCTCTTGATCATTTCATTGTAAATCTTAGTAATGGTTAGAGGGATTTCTGTCGTTTAATTTTTTTTTCTGTTAAGACTGTTTTAGATATTCTATGATGGCTGTGTTTTTGTAAATATTAGCATAGCTTATCTATATCTCAAAAGATTCCTGTAGAAATCTTGGTAAGAATTTCATTAATTATATCTATAAATTGGGGTTAATAATATCTTTACTATGTTGAGTCTTCCATTCTATGAACACATTATGTCTCCTTTTTACTCTGTTTTTCATCTCTTTTGTCAGCTTTTGTAACTTGCAACAAATACACTGTGTACAGATCTTCAGTTCCTACCGAATCACTGTATTTTCTTTGTAATGATCACAAATTATACTGTTTAATTTGTTTCCACATGTTCATTATTAATATATAGAAATAGATTTTTTTTTTTCTTAGCAAAAAGGAAGCTCACAGGAATGAAGGCGAGTAGGAAGGCAGGCAGAAAGAGAAAGTAGAAAGAAGCTTTTGCTATTTATTTATTTATTAATTTATTTATTTGTTGGTTATGTACACACCCAGTTCTCAAACCTTAGTCCTTGGATTTTATGTGGAATATGCCCTAGCTGCAGACTTAATACCCAAGTAACCAGGACTTGTCAAAATTGATTTTTACATATTGATCTTATATTATGCAATTTTGGTGAGCTCAAATTTGTATGTAGAAATATTTTGATTTTTGTTTTTTTTGGTAAATTCCTTGATATTTTCTACAGAGACATTCATGTAATCTGCAAATAGGGGCACTTTCATTTCTTTCTTCCTAAGTCACATGCTTTTTTCTTTTATTTTCTTAATACAGGGCCAGAATTTTGACAGTTATTGTGAATTTGAATGATAAGAGCTGATATTCTCAACTAGCTCCTGATCTTAGAGAGAAAATATTCAGTTCTTCATGATTAAATATCCTAGATATAGAAAAACTACATCAATGCTCTTTATCAAGTTGAGCAAATTCCTTCCTATTCATCATTGCTGAGAGTTATTATCATGATTACATGTTGGAGTTCATAAAATATTTTTTCTGTATTAATTAACATTATCATATGCTATTTATTTTCTTTAGCTAGTTGATAGATGGAGTAAATTGATCAAATTTCACTTGGTAAAACCTGTTTTGCATATGTGAAAGAATATTGTATTTTTGTCAAATAGTGTAGAATTTTATGCCACTGCATAGAAATCTTTTCATACATTTCTGGATTTTATACTCATATATTGTTAAGAAATATGGGATCTAAATTTATGAAACAATGAGAGATTTCCAGGTAGGCTGCAAGAGAGAAAAGGAAGAAGCACTTTATTTTATTTAGTTGTTCATCACTGGCTGTTTCTTCAGCCCTGAGTCAAGATTTTGTTTTTCTGTAATCAATTTACAATTCCAATATGATGGTAGTACTTGACCCATATAATTTAAATTAATGTGTATTTTGTTTTAAGTGAAGAGTTCTGCATATGACAATTAGATCCTTTTGGTAGATAGTTTTATTCAAATCTTCTATGTATTCACTGACTTTCTATTAATTATGTCAATTAATGACAAAGGGGTGTTGACCTTCCCAGCTGTGAGGGTGGGTCTATTTTACCATTTAAGTCTCAGTTTTGTTGTTTCACAAAAGGTCTGTTGTCTGGCATATGCATGTTAATGATCACTTAGCTTCTATGTTACTTCCCTAGGGCCACCATAACTAATATCACAGCTCAGATGACATAAACAGAAAATTATTTTCTCACAGATCTGGAGACTTGGAGTTCTATATTAAAAAGACAGTAGATTTGCTTTCTCCTGAAATCCCTCTCCTCTACCTACACATAATCACATTTTCACATGACTTTTTCTCTGAATATGTGCACCACTGTTATATTTTTCCCTTCCTAGAAGGACATCAGTAATACTGCAAAGGGTCACCAGCCTTATGATCTTATTTAAACTTAATGACTCCTTTAAAAGCCTTATTGCCAAAAATAGTCACATTAGAGAAGAAAGCTTCAGAATAAGAATTTTGGAGTAGGAGTTCATTCCATAAGACTTTTAAGTATATTGATTATTTTGTCATTATGTAATATCTATTTTTATCTCTAGTAATTTTTTTACTTTGTTCTACTTTTGTTTGTTTTTTTAAAATTGTTATCATGATATGTCTTTTTCTATTAATTTAGTTTCAACCTACTTGTGATATGTTTGAGATCACTTTCTTGGAGACTGCTTGTAGTTGGATCATGTATTTTTTCAGTCCTCCTGCCTGTGAGTCACTGTATTTATACTATTTACATTTAAACTAATTATAACATAGTGTGTAGGTTTATTTATTGTTAATTTCCTGTATTTCTCATTCCTCAGTTTTTTTTTTTTCTTATCTTCCATTGGATTGCCCGAATATCTTAAAGAATACTATCTCTCTTGTTTATAGAGTTTTGGGTAATTTTGTTTTGAATAATTAATATTATAGTTGTTTAATGTAGTATAAAATATGTACATACCATCATAACTTTTATTGACATTTTGCCACTTCAAATTAAGTATTGAAATCTTATTTCTATTTAGGTTTCTGTTTAAATTTAATTCTCTCAATTATTTTTTTCTGCAGTCATTGGTTACCACATAATTTTTGCTTGAATCATTTAATATGATTGAAAATACACATAGGATTAAAAAAATCTATTCTATTTCTTCCTATAATGTCTTTTTCATTTCTGAAATTTCAAACTTCTGTCATTTTATTTTTAATTAAAGAACTTGCTTTAGGTTGCTGTAGGTTGTGGGCATGGGTCTTCTGGTTAGCTCCCTACTGGTCTTCCCCTTTCCTAATTTCTGGGCCAAAGAGATCAGGATTTTCATGCTTTTTGTTTGTTGGGATATAGTTTGTGTGCATTTTGTCTTATTTTGCTCATTTTTTTTCTTATTTGTTTGATTTTCTATGTCAGTTGGCATTATAGATGAGAATTCTCTCTGGCACACAGGGTATGTAGGAGGTAACAAACAAACAAAAAAGATCAGAGAACTAGCTTGATATTTCACAAGTTCTGAAATCCTTAGCAACTCTATTTTGTTTCACTATACATAGATGTTACATGTTTGTGGAATTTTTTTTCAGAATATTCATTTATATTTGGAGTAGACAAATAAAAAATATAAATTGAAACCCTCTTAATACTATAGCAGAAATCTGAGGGTAGTGCTGCATGCTCATTCTTTTGGTGAACAACTAAGACAAGGTTTCTGCCCTTGTTAAGATTAAATGATCTGATAATTTAAAAACAATTCTAAGAATTTAAAGGATGATTATTATAAACATTATTACTGAATAAAGTAGATTTATATTTTTTATAAAATAAAGTATTAACATCCATAACATCCATAAATCTTCACTAATGTGGACATTGTATCATGCAGATTTTTTAATTTTACATTTACTTATATAATTAATATTTTCCCTATGTCAGTGCAAATTAAAATATATTAAATTTCACTTTGATAGAGCATATGATACAAAACTGGTTTTAATATATGTTTTATCAGTATTTTTGATATTTATTACTTAGATTTCATAATATATTGGTTCATTATAAAAGTATTTACTTGGCTTGCTTCTTTGTTGATATTGTCTAAAATTTGTTATTTCCTAAACAAAGAATTTCATTTTTGATGCATTTATATATTCACTTCATATTCTTTGCTTGTGAAAGGTAATTCATTCTTGAGGGTATGACAGGTTAAATTTCAAATTAAGACAAAATATGATTTCTCTACTGATTTTGTTTGAAAGAGTTTTCTTGATCAAATTTTCTATAAGGTTTTTTGTTTTACTTTAATACTTTGACCAAAATAATACTGGACATATGTCTAGACATGATCATCTTTGAAAAATTTATTTTCATTGCAATTATACTAAAAACTTAAAATTTTACATTGTTATGAGTATAAACATATTTCGCTGATTTAGTTGCTTAAACAGCAGGGACTGACAAGTAATATTTTTTGTGCTTTCCAATTCTATTATGTTTACAATTCTAATAATCTTCACTATCTGAGATAATTCCCATCATCCCAAAATTACCATCTTGATCATCGAATTGAACAGATCTTGATTATAATAGTTAATCTAAGTACTAGACTGCTCAAATTGAAAGCCCCAATATTATATTTTTTATTAAGAGAAGATACTTCTTTTACATCTAACAGTTCATTCTATTGTAATCCTAGTGACTACGGAATTATTCTTGCCTTCCTGGCCAATAAACTATTACTGGATCCATGTTTCGTGTTGTGGATAAAGGGAAACAAATTCAGAAAAAGACACAAGTGATTTTCTATAAATCTGATCAGGTGGAAGTTTGACTGCTTCATTTTATACCATTTTGGTGATAACTTAAATGTCATACTTAACCACCAGGGAGGATGGGGAATGTAGTGTGAAGCTAGGTAATACTATGTAAAGAAAATTCTGAGAGAACAGACCTGGAGGAACAGCTTGTAACTTTCCAGAGTTCCCCAATGTTTTATTCCATAATTCTCTTTGAAAAACTGAAATCTTGAATATCTCATCTTAACAATACAAGAACCAAGAAAATAATTTTACTCTTCATCTGAACTACTACTAGGTTTCAGTTTTTTTTCCATTTTCATTTATTTTAAGGTCTAGGTTTAAGAAAACAAAAAAAAAAAAAAAAACTAATAAAATTTTATGAGTGACAAATAAATCATTAAAATAGTGATTATCTATACAGTGTCTTCTATTTCATAAAATTTTATAAATCCGAGGAAATACTGAATGTCCTTTACTAAAGACTATGGGGTCATTTTTGACTTAATGGTGAGTTTCTATAAATGTTAATTTTCCTTTAAATGAAATTTTGTGTGATTATAATTGTATAACTACATTACAAATCATTATTCAGAGAGCTAGCAAAACTTAGTGAGAGGACTTGGACCTCCAGAGAGTCCTCAGGCTTCTATAAACATGTGCAGAAGCATTTGGCTATCCTATATGCCACCAACCAAATGCTTATTCACTACAATTGGAAACAAATTTAAACATTTGTATACAAATATGAATGCCAAATTTTCCACTGAAACAAATATTTTCAGTGGAAGCAAATGATTGAGTTGCTCACATGTGCCCCCCAAAATATTTTCTGTCCTGATAAATATGTTTCTAAGTCATTCATATTCTGCATCATTTATTAACTAAAAAAGGAAGGATATTATCCCACACATTTATTCTTCTTTATTTTCAAAGACTGGTAAAAGACATACTGATCTTGAAATGTATAATTTTTGCTTGAGACGGTACATGATGTCATCACTAGAGCTTTTACACACAACTGTCTATGACTTCAGCCTGGGATGCTAAGCATAAACTCTGTTAACATCTATTATTTACTTACTTTTGTCTGAATCATAATTTCTTCAAGGAAATATTCTGGGCATGCCCTCTGGTTTCTGAGACTGAGATGCTGGTGTGTGGACCACATAAAAACCTAAGAATGCAGGTTTAAGATCCAGGAATGAGGTGAAAAACCAAAGATCAACAACTAAATAAAGATTTTTTCTTCCACCTCTCCCTTTATTCCACCTCTCTTTAAAAGAAAAAAAAAGCAAATGTTTTCTGGCTAAGATAAGCTAAGATAAATTCCACATTCCCTATGAATTCTTGTGATTTTGTGTTGTGCATATATATATATATAATATATTGATATATTATAAAATACATCTATGAATGTATGTATATGAATCCTTTTAACAAATGTTTGTGATTTTTTTTTTAATTTTCACAAATGTGATTTGCAGACTCCAGTCAAAATATTTAGCCAATTTAAGCAGATAGCTATCAATTCAGTTGCTTATATATCAATGAACAGAGGGGTTTGTTTTTGCTTTTTATCTAGGGAGTATTTTTTCTCTTATTTATCATAACAGATGTACTGTATACTTTAATATTGACTGTATTTCAAAAAAGTCTTGTTGATATTTGTCTAATGACTATTGAAAAAGCAAACATATACACATATATTTAGAGAGTTTATAATTTTTGTAAATGACTTAAAATTATTATCCATATCCTGATTATTTAATATGGAAAATGGTAGGAGTTTACCAATATTGTTTAGGTAGGGAAACATTTTCAAGATTTCAGATTTCATATCTTCAAGGTCAATTGTTTAATATAGTTTAAAAAAAGATTAAACAGTTATTTACAACCTGATTCATTCAGAAAAATGTTTAAAACAGTATATACATGTAGATATGCATTACATAACAAAAATAAAATATGCCAATTTTAGGGAATAAAAGGAAGGCAAATGCTGGAAATTAATGTGAAGTAGAGAGTGACTAAATAAAACCATTTTTGTGCATTCTTGTTTGATGGAGAAATGTGGACCACATATAGGCTCTGTGAGGACTTAAAACCAGAAGAAATAAAAAAGAGATTCAAAGCTGTGTTATATATTGTCAGAATAGATTGTGAGGTCCACACCATTAATGTAGAAGACATTTCAGGAAACGATTTTTTTAAATAAATTCAAAGTGAAATTTATTTCATAAATCCTGATGAGACAATACTATATGATGCCATGAATGTTACATTATAGAACATCTCAACTATGAATTCCATGAATATTTAATGATACCTCCCTCTTATTCTATATCAAAATCAGTTCAAAGTCAGTTTCTGTTTACGTATCAGAAAAAAATTGGAATATGTTAAAAATATTGCCCAAGTACAGAGTGTACTAAAAATGTTGCCCACTACAAATGATGTGAACTGATTAAAATGATATCTTAATTTAAATGTTTTAGTACGCAATAATTGTTTAATAGTATTTTTCTTTTTCCTGACATATAAAGGATATTTGTTAAGTATTGAAAGATGCAAATTAATATATATTATTTCAGATAATATGTAATCATGCAATCTAATAATACCATGAAAATATATTCCTAGGCATCCCATGCTCCATAAATAAAATATTTGATGCTTTGAAACTTCTTATATGACTTCTTCATTTCATTCCATTATTTTTGGGAAGAAACTTTTTTCCTGAATTTTGTATTTATTGATTCCTTGCTTTTACTATAATACTAAAATTATTTTATCCTTAATATTATTTAGAGGGATTTTTGTAAATTTGTATACGTTGAATCAAATGCATACATTTCTCTGTAATTTGTTTTTTATGCTTTACATTTTTACCTGAGATTCAACCATGTTATTTTTCTAATGCTGTCATTTAATAATTTTTACTGATGTATATAGTTTCTTTATACATCATCATTTATTTACAGATGCTACTGCTGTTGAACAGTTGATTTAATTCCTATTTTCAGCTAAGACTAATAGTGCTTCCATAAACATCCTTATACATGCCTCCAGGTACACTTCTTTCTCTAGGGTGAATACCAAGGAAAATATTTTCTGGGTCGTCAATATGCTTATCTTAAGCTTTACTAGATCATGATTTTTTTTTCAAAAGTGGCTTTACTAATGAGTAATATAATAGCATTCCAATTTTCCATATCTTCATATTTTTAGTTCCTGTTGTCAAACCTTTATTTTCCGTAAAACTATTGATGATTTTTCATTGGTTTTAATTTTTTATGATTATTAAAATTTTAGAATATCTACATTTCTTTGGGGGTACTTTTCATATGCACAATCGGAACTTTTAACATACATCTTTGGAAGTCATTTTTCTTTTATTAAACATCATTGAGGAGGGCAGGCAGCTATACGTTGCAAATATTCTTTACTTCTCACTTATTATTTTATTTTCTGTATGATATTTTGAATAACTAAAATTCCAAATATTAGTTTTGCTAAATTAAACCCTATTACACTTTAGCTATTTGGTTATTAATGTTTTAGTTTTTACTGAGGCCACAAAGTATTTAATTATATTGTCTTCTAAAATTTTTTTTTTTTCATATTAGAGTTTTTACTCTACCTGGAAATACATGTTGTATAGAAGATATATGGTTCCAGCTTTTCTTATATCCCTACTAATCATATCAGCATCATTTAATGAAAAGTTAACAGCTTATACAGAAACAAAGGTAACTTTGCAATAAATCAATATTCATGTATTTGAGGATTGTTTCTGAGTTTTCTAATCTAGTTGCTGATGTTTATTTTGTTCATACATTAATACCATTGTCTCATAGTGATTTGCTATAATAAATATATGTAATGAAGCAATTCTTCTTTCTCTGTGCTCATGGGAATGTTCTGGAAAATTTTGACATTTTTTTCCTCTCATATTTAACTCTCAAATCATTGTGACAATAGCTACAAAATAAATTGTGGGGTGAGTTTTGATGTAATATGTATCAAATCTGTAAATCAGTTTGGGAGCAATGACATTTACATAAAATAGAGTCTTCCTATCTATGAATCTGATAAACGTCTCAATTTTTTGTTTTTTTTTTAGTTTCTCCCTATAAATCATTAGCATTTTCTTCAGAAATAGCATGTCAGTATTACGGGCACTTTATTTCTGATGTTATTATAAACGACATCCTTTTAAAACTGTTTTCTAAGCTGTTGGGGTTTTTTATTTTTTTTTTTAATTAAAAAAACACCTTAACTTCTTTTAAAATTTTATGTCCAGAAACGGTTATTTTTTAAATCACAAAACTGAGATTACTGAAAATCAAAGTGCATCACTAATTTGTAGTAAGTCCTCCCATGCTAAATGCAATCTAATTGTACTTATGATAATTTGCAATTTAATTATTTATTTGTAATATTTGAACATTGAACATTTTGTATCTTATTTTCTTCTTTCCTTTGGACCCTTCAAAAATTGTTCATTTTAAGACCAGTTACCATTTATAATATTGGGAAAGAATTATATGTTTTACTTTCATAGTGCTTTATATTTTGCAGAGAACATTTAAATATCTTGTCAATTGATCATAGGCATAAGATTTTATAAATTGATATATCACTGCATTGTTTCACACATGAAAATTTTAGTACCTTTCATTAAAAATAATGGAAAAATTATGTTGTAAGCTTGTATCATATTTATTCTATATTGAACATATGTAATATCACATTTCGATTATTATAACAGTGATGTTTTTAAGTAATAAAGATGTTTTCCTAATAGAAAATGACAATAGCAAAAATATTGTTTGTTTTTCATTATGCCCTGTCTCACATTCCTTATGAATGACTTCAGAAATATTAGATATTCCTATAAAACAAATTTCTTGCCTAAATAAGGACATTGTTGAACAATACTCAATAGATAGACTGGAAAGATATATTTATTATTGACCAATGTCCTCAAAAATAGATAAAATTATAAAATATAAACTTAAAAAAAATAAATAAAATATAATATAAATTTATTATAATAAAATATAAACTAAAAAAAGTTCAGCAAGTTCAATTCACTAATTTTTTTTCTAATTCTTACTACAAATAGTGATATTTGAGGGCTACAAGCAACTGAATGATTCACAGGAAAATTGGCTTTATTGCTTTAACTGTTAAAAATGTATATATTTTTAATATATCTTCACTAAGCTACGGGTTCCTTTTTGCCTTTTACATGGCTATCCATCCAGTGCACTGAATACTTCCCCTGTCATGGCATTCTACATGTGCAGTTGAAAATCAATAACCTTGAATGCTGCATGTGGAGGCAAGTCTACCAAGTTTGTCAGGTAGGGAGGGAGAAGAGAATTAAGATATTGCATTTTAGGCATGTGTATTAACTCACGATCTAACATGGAAAAAATAATGAGTGTAACACTCACAATAGTGAAGTATAGGGAGCTTTTAAATAGGGAATTTAATCTCCTTTAGAGCAAAGCCACACTCTCGGTTGCCCTAGGTTTTTGGCAAGATTCCCAGAAGCTGCAGTCATTCATGAGCCACACACTCTGTTCTTAGGAAAATTGCATTGGGATCTTCACACAGTGCAACCAATGCTCTCGTTTTGGACGCTTCATCTGTAAAAAATCCCCTCACACTTGTACATACACGTGCGTGGTACTTAACTCAGCCACCACCAAAGAATGGAGCACTACTGGGATTTGAACCTGTAGTTGCAGGAAGTCCAAGTATTTCAAACCTTATGTGTCAACTGTAAAATCCATTCCCTCTGGCTGATTATTCCAGAATTAAAATGTAGTTTATGTTAAGCAAGCTTGGAAAATTCCCAAATCAAATAAGCGTGTTTAGAGAAGCTTGCTCTCTTCTGTTTGCAAATGATGAAGTCGTAACTTTATTCCACCTTGATCCTCTTTGACTTTTGTAATGTATTCCTGCTCTCATGTACAATAAATTGTTTAATTAAAATTAGATTTTTTCATAAGATATATTAATTTTCACTATAGTATATGATACCTTACAGGTATGTGTTTATTTAAAGTCTGAAGCTATGAAAATTAGCTGTTTATTTCATTATAACAGGATCGACTATCTCTTTTATTATTTAATGATTGTTTAAGAAATAGGGCTTGAGATTATGTCTTGCCTAGGTAAATTAAAGTGTTTAGTGGACTAATAAGTAGTTATTTTCCTGTGTGATATATTTCATCACTATATATATTTGATTTTCACATTAATTGGACTTGTCAATTTGAATAATTACAGTTGCATTATATTTTTGTACTTATGCTCTTTTCTGAAAAATTGAATTTCATATAAATTGCCTCATTTTTAAAAAGTTACAAGAATCTTCTAGGTGTGCTTTTAGCCTATGTGAAAGTCCTAAATGTAAATAACTACCATTAAACAGAAATGGAAAAATGAAATATAACATCTGCCAAAATCATTAACAACAAAAGCAAAAGATAATGTTTATTCTACTTTTTCATGGCATACAAGTTTGCTCATAATTTAACTAGAAGTAGATTTATTTTAAACTTAAACAAAAATGTTCATAGCAGGCAAACTACTCATTGAAGTTGCATAAACCTTTGGACAGCAGTAACTGCTAATCACTACCGGACTCTCCAGAGTTCCAGGTTTGCATGCAGACAAGTTACCTACTCTAAAACACTGCTTTCTTTGCGGATACACTTGCTGTTCTGTTAAACTCTCATGCATATTTGCAGTTTCTTTGTTAAGATATTTTCTGTGATATTATGTTGTATTTCCTCAGAGCATTAACCTGCCCTCTTCCCTAAGGCTGAATGTGTTCTTAGAAAACCGATTCAATTCTTCTAATATTCTGTGATTTAAAAAACAAAAACAGAAACACAAAACACCATGGCAGGGAGTGCAGGTGGTGCTCTCATCATTTGAAGAAAAACTGAGGTACTCAAAGATTAAGGAGCTTGCAGATGCTTTCACAGTAGGTGAAGGGTGGAGCCAAATCTCCTGCCTGTGGCTTAAGTGTTTGATCTGTTCCCAGGAAATAACACATTTAACATTAAGTCAGGAAAGTAAAATATAAGGAAAATACAAGGAAAAATTCTTATACCTAGTTTTTCTTTTATTTATATTTTATACATATTTACATATTAAGTGGCTACATCTTCCATTTACCTATTAAATTAAAGATGATTCTGGTACGTTTTTCTAAACTGCACTTGTCTGAAAACAACAAAAACTAGAGCAACTATTGTGTGGCTTGATTCAGTTGTTCCCAGCATAGTCATTTTGGTGTTTACTACTATATTTATGACTACGAGGCTAAGAATTAAAACACTCAAAGATATACGGTGTCTATTGACACTTCAATTATTATATAACATAAAAATATGAAAGACTTTATAGAAATTAAAATATATTCTATAAATACTCAGTTATGTTAAATATATATTTATTTCTTCATTATTATTTGCAACAATAATAAAAATCATCTAAATGGAAAATATGGAATGTTATATATAAAAATTTTGACACCGTGTCATATCTTAATATGATAATAAAATAGTGATCTTGAATATATTATCCTGTCCAATTATACAGACCATAAGTAAAATATTTTTCAACAAAAATTTCCAAATGGTTAGATAAATATAAAACATCTTAGTCTTACTAACATTCAAATAATTCATTACTTTAAATTGTTTGCTTAAAATGCTAAAATTAAAAAGTTACATACATGAAACTTCTTAAGAAAATACAATTTATAATAAAATGTAATAATAAAATAAATAGTAAGCTAGAATATAATTTTTCCTGTCCAATTATACAGACCATTGACAAAATATCTTTCAACAAAAATTTTGTAATGGTTAGATAAAGATGAAATGTCTTATTCCTACTAATTTTCAAATGATTCATTACTGTAAATTATTAGTTTAAAATGTTAATATTAAGGAGTTATATAAATAAAATTTCATAAGAAAATATAATTGCTTTCATTTTGATAAAAGAAGACTAAGAAGAACAAATCATTATTTAGAAGTCTTTCACTTTCTAGGTATAGTACTGAGATATCTGTTTTTTTTTGTAACTTACATGACAACAGTGTTATTTAAAAAATAAAATTAAATCAGATTGTTGTGAAATAGCTTTTTGTAGTTTCACATTAAATTTGATTTTCTAAAATATGTATCCACCTTTTAAAACTCTTAAGTCATGTGAAGTAGGAACTTAATGAGATATATTTGCTAGTCTTCACTGGTTTAATATGCACTTTTATATCATGTATAAAATTGAAAATGTTTACTTTAGAAATAAATGGAAGAACTATTGTGCTAATTTTATGGTTAAAATGCATCACGTAATTCAACTTTCTTAAGTGGAATACTGGAGACATTTACATCTAATGAGAACATTCATCTAAAATCTTTCTTATGTAACAAAGACTGCTTTTTGTCTTGCTCTTCATTTGCCAGAGTTAAGGGAAGAATAGCTATATATACTGCAAGTATTTAAATTCAACAATTGTCATAAAAGCAGATTTTTCGCTTGAATTTAGCATTTCTATAGATTAAAATGTATGTCTAATATGAGAAAAATATTGTTGGAATCAAATTTAATATTTGTGTAAATATATTTATCTTGCAGATTTAACATAAATTTATTAAGATGGGAATTTGATATAAAAATTGTGGCTAAAGACCAATTTAAAGAAATCTAATGTAAGAGATAAGATTTATAAGTAATTTCCTAAATAAAAAGACATTTTTAGAGATGATAGTTGTAATGAAATCTATTTAAAACAATTGGAGATAAAATGTAAGTTGTACATAAATAAATTCTAATTCAAGAGATTACTGCTTAGTGGCATTATTATAGAAATAACAAACCTGAAAGAACAGTTACAATTGCCATGTATATTCAAATATTTTGCAAACTTTTAACATTGAAAATTTCACATTCTACCAATAGAGGTAAATCATTGCATAGTAAAGAACACAACAGAATTTTCGTTTTATTAGCCATACATTTGAAAGATTTTTGTTTTATATTTGATATATGTAAGAGAAATAGATACTTCTTGTATTTATGTGAAATGTAACTTGCCCAAAGAACATAATCGGTTTCATGTTCATCTTACACGTGTTACAGGCCTAACTGAAGAAAAAAACTGGAGCTAAAATCAGAGAGATTTCCAACATTTTTTGAAACAAAGCACAGAAACAAAGCTTAACGCTTATGCAGAAAATGTGACATTTGCCTCAAGTTAATGACCTCACTCCCTGTGTAGTTATAAATGATAGAAAACAATAATAATGTAGGGAGCATCAATGACATGCTTTTATTTGGGAAAAAAAATTTTTTCAATTAAAAATGAACATTTATTTTAGATATCACCCCAAATGCATGTACGTGTATGTACACACACACACACACACACACACACACACACACACACACACACACAGAAAAGAAAAAAAGATACGAAAAAAATAATTGAAGCTTTGGAAATAAGTATTTGGGGGCATTTTTGTGATTCCCTAAGACAGTTTTTACCTTTCTTCCTGTGTGATTTAGATGCAGGTTAAATACAACAACAAACAACAACAAAAAACAGCTTGATGAGAGCTAATTAGAACCAATTACAATTTCATTGATCTGCCATGGCTCACTATGCTCTGGTTAAAAAAATAAAAAACAAAAAATTTCTTTATGCATATGTCTGATTGAGGAATCTTAATATTCATCACAAGAGCATGAAGTAATCTATTAACTGCATCTAACGAGGACAATAATCAATGCGATTCTTTTTTAATAAATTCTAGTTAATATGATTAATTTAAAAAATACAATTATATTTTAAATGGCACCACTTATCAAACTAGTGGCTATAAAGCTGGTGGATAAATTGGTTTTCATGTCAATAAGAGAATAGAAGAAAGTTTCTATATAGTTTATTCATCATAAAAATCATAAAGATGACTATGCAGGCAACGAAGAAGAAAGGTCCTTCAAATCAATTCAGTTCTCCAGGAAAGTAATTCAATTTTAATGTAACCTACACTTGTTAACAAAAAGAATTTCATGAGCTTTGGTTAGAAAGGCAATACAGTAACCTAGAATTACCTTACATCTAAGTTTAGCAACTGCCATTTTCTTACTGTGTTGTGTGAAGCTTAAAAAGTTGTCTACTCCCATCTAGTGGTCATATAGCTAAATGTACTTTGAAAAATTAGCGGCGTGAATGGTCTGTATTAAGGCAAATGGAACTACTGTTTTATTGTCAGAATTAAATAATTAATGCAGTTAACAACATCTGCATAGATTAAGTAATTCAGGCTCATGGGTTTTGTTGATAGCAGTAATTTTAAAAGCAGCATAAAATGGTTTTAGTCTGATTTATGTAGCGTAGCTCATGCAGCCAGAGTCGCATGGAACTCATTGACTGAAAAACTCCTAGGATCACTCAAGAGAATTGCCATAATTCTATAGTCAACAATTTCTTATGAATATTTTATAAAAATGTCTATGTATAAAAAGAAGAAAAGTTCAAGCAATGAAGTCCTCTGTGTACAGCAAAACTCTAGAATATAAAAATAGACGATTGATCTCTGGAAATTCTTGCAAAAAAAATTAAGACAGTCGGTTTTTGAAACAAAATGCACTTAAAAATTTTGTGCTGCAATCTTGATTTTTGTACCAAAATGTAGGCTAGCATAGTATTCGTTGTATTAGTGATGCCTACCTTTTTAAAAAATATGTAAAATCTGAAAAGAAAAAGCACACTGAATGTTGTATTTCAGCAAAAGGAATTTTTCATCTTATTCTAAATCTTACACAAGTCAGTATGATTGGATGCTGGTGTAATAAAATAATTTCACACGTGTTGGATTAATTGGGATCAGGCAGGGTTCAGCTACCTTCCGTTTTTAAGACGCCAAAAGACAATCCCAAGAATCTTTGGCATGAAAGTGAGTTAGAAGGGATTGACACAGTGGAAAAGATTGCTCCATTTCAAATGACAGGATCAAATCTTCTTAGTGTCTATGGAATTTCTACATGCCGCTCATTCTGCTTCAGTGTGTAGCGATGTGACCCATTATAAGCTAATACCCAGTCGAGCAGATCGCTTATTTTACTAAGTAAAACATATGAGCATCTATATAAAAAGCATTTACCTAGTTTTTCTCCAGGAATTTAAGGTTTATGTTTCAATTTAGAGAGTCAAGAGGAACATGCATCATGACTTCAAACAAAGGCATGGTTGAGTCATATCATAGTGCCGGAATTCAGAGGAAAGTAAGAGACCACAGTGGCCAGGAAGCTTCCTGACAGTGCACTATTTGATATGGGGCTTAAAGAATGAGTATGATTTGTGTAAGAAGAGAAAGCATAATGGGTTCATTAGCAATAAATATGCAAACTTTAAAGTAAACTAGATTTTTTTAGAAGAACTAAGAGATTTTTCACTTAAGAATGGGCAAAGTTCATGACTGAAAACAGCAGGAAACAGGTTATAAAAGTCATTTGGGACAGAGTGGGAAGAATTCCAGAATGCCTTGTCACACAAGAAAGTTGAGTAGACTGAGGTTAGATAAATGTTTTCCTTGGAAGTGTAAATCGAATAGAAAAAAAATATAAAGAACAAATCCTTGCAGGAGAAATAAAATATTAACAGCATACTTACTCATTAAATCTATGTTTTATCAATGATTACTTGATCAAGATACATCGAAGCATATTACATAATTTACTTATTGGTTTACTCATAAAAGCTTTGAATATTTTTTAGTGTCTGTTAGCATCAGGCACTGGTAAGGGTGTTCGCATAAAATTTGATGTTCAGTGTTATTTAAATGAATTTCTTATGTTAAAACATAATGCATATTGTTGACAACATGAAATGATTTCTTTTTCTGCTTCTGAAAGACCATATAAAAACCTGAGTATTCCAGAAGTTTTAGGATTGAATACAAAACCTAATGCCCTTTTATTATCTATAATTTATAAAATTATTACTTTTACCCAATTTTGAGTTGGTTACCTGTTAAAAAGAATCACTACTAAAAACAAATAATGCAGGATAATACCAAGAAACTGAGCCAAAATAAAAAACAGTGAATATAAAACATTTTGAAAGCAACTAAAGCATCTTACAACTTCTGTGACTAATGTCAACCAATGACATTTAGCAGGACAGCAAAGATGAATAATAAATTAATGTTAAAAAGAATAATGCAAATTACAAATTGATTTTTTGTAGCTCTTGCTGCTGTAACTATCCTTTCATATATATGTATATATATATAGTGATAAATATTTATACATGAAGATTTTATATAAATAAAATCACAATGCATAAAGAAACAGGAACTAGAAGTAGAGAGATAAAATAGAAAGATATATAAGTATATCTTTATATAAATATCACTGAAATATCTAAATATTTAATAAGCAGAACATAATTAAAATAATCTTTTAGAAATCAGGTTTTTAGATCCCAATTTCTAAAATATAATATAGAATGTTATCCTCAGGAATAAATATACAAACTGATCTATATTAGAATGAAAATATTTACTTGTGAATATTCAGGCAAAAATGTATTTAGATAAACTGTAATTATAATTAAATAAATTATTCCATAAGGCTAGAAGTTTTGAAATTCAGTATACTTCTAATCATACATGTGTATATTTGTTGTTATATTTCACAAGTTTAAAATCACATTCTAAAATAGCCCATACTCTAGACATGTTAGAAATAGAGTGAAATAGCTTTGAGTTTGAAAATAATCTCTTACACAGACATATTTGTGAAATGAAATATTGAGTTTCAGTAGTATAATGCTTTACATTTATTTGACTGAGTGATCTTACTAAGCTCCTTAAAAGCATATTTCGTTTTGTTTTTTTCCTCATGAGTCAAAAGTTATAAGATGATTCAGGAACTTTGATATGCTTTTATCAAACTACATCAAGCCTAAAATCAACTGCACGAAGCAATTTTTTTTTTTTAATTTTGTATTCATAGCATGAAAAGAAAGCATATAGCTTTGGATGAAGAAAACAAAGCAAACAAAATCAAAATCAAAAGAGGAAAGTTTGCAGGCAATAGACAGGTGAGTCAGAGGAGTGAGGTCTTGCATGGCAAATCATTCAGAGAGGTTTTTTATTTAGTTTTTTTTTCAAGCTGTATGCCTTCTCCTCTACTTTTTTTTTTTTTTTTTTTAATATCGTAGCAAAGAACAAAGGCGATCAAGAGGAAAAACAATACAGTCATTAAGCAGTAATCGGTAGAAGAGGCTTTGGGGTTAAAATTAATAAAACCAGCATGATGTACATTAAGACTGTATAAATATTTAAGGAACTACAGCCTACTTGGAGATGTAAACCGATTAGCAAAACTACTTAATCTAGAGATGCAAATGTTTCAGGTAGATAAAATAAACACAGACTGCTTGTTGGAAATGTGATCAGTTTTCATTGTGGGACTGATTTATTTCATTAAAATTTTATTTGTCAAAATAAAGCACTTTTGATGTTTTATGGAAAAGGTTTCATGTTGAATCTAGTGCAATTTAGGAAATGGAATCACAAACAAAATCATTTTACATGTTTTTCTTTTCTTGTTAGGTCATATATTAGAGATGCAATTTCAACCTTTTATATTGAAACTAAAGGGAAACTATTATATCAGAAACTGAAGATTTATCCTTCAGATTTATCTTTGCTGGTAATATCGACACATACAACTTGTCTACGGGAAATTAAATGTTAAAAGATAAAATGCTTGTGTTTTATTCAGAGTATTTGAAATAATATATAGCCAAAGTAATTTTTAAGAAACAAAATATTTAATGAAAACGGTTCTAAAGAATTACTGCTTAATCCATTTAGCTCTCAAAAGTATAGGTAAAAACAGTAGGATGTAAGCTTCATTAGTTAATATTAAATATCTAGATGAAAAGTAAAGAATAGAACTGTTAAATGACATAAACGTGAATGTTTAGATTTATTTAGATGAAACGCATAGCAATTTATATTTTCTAATTTTTCTCTGAAACTTTTTGTATCACAAAAATGACAGTTTAAAATTAACATATAATACAGAGTATATCCACATGACAGCAAAATGTATAAACAGGAGCATTTTTCCAGTGATCTGGGCATGCTAAATCTTCTGTTGGATCAGCATGTTTTTCATCTCACACAATTATTTAGCATGAGATATACTATAAAAACCTATTTGTCAAGTATCAGAATTCTTTAAAAGGATCTACGCTATGGTATTTATGCTGAATTCCTGTGAAGACACTCATTCTTGCTAGCAGATTGTGTCTATACAGAATATATTCATATTCAAATAAGCACATCCAAGCCCTTAATTGAAATTTGAAATTTGTATTTGTAAACACACACACACACACACACACACACACATACACACACACATGTTTTGAACAGGACAAATTATTATAGAATTATCGATAATGTGGATGAATATATAAAAACTTTCTTTCTCGTTGACAGAGTACTGGGGAGAAATACTCATAAATGGGAGTTGTAGTCATAAGATTTTCTCTCTGATATTAGGTACTGTGTGGGTCAGTAAATAAGCCAAGACAATGATCCATCAAGAATATCTTGTCCCAAATATGTCAAATATTTGAGTTTTGTTTCCTTGTTCATGTTTTACACATCTCACTGCCCTACTTTCCTTAAGAAAAAAAAAGATCGTTCTATAACATTAATTTTTAGCTCTTGGCAATGCACAATATTAGACTATTTTCTTGTCATTTTTTAATAGTACATTCAAAATCCTATATTTAATAGAAATCGAGAATTTTGGAAAATTATTTTTGAATAAAGAATTTTTAAAGAGAAATTTATATGAGAATAATTGGAACATTTCAGTTTTTTAAAATTCTAAATTATGCTCTAAATTATTATATATATATTCTGATGAATAAAGTATAGATAGAAGAATATATTACTTTTACCTACATCTAGGATAAGAAATGCATCAATTTAAGAGTAATCATTGTATTTTGCCTTTATACTTCTGCATAAGTACATTTTTACTGACTCATCATTTTGCCAGAAAATCACTAAATCATTCATATATGAGCCTGCAATAATGTTAAAAAAAGAATCCTTGTTAATTTATATACAGTTTAAGAAAGTAAATTGTATCTTTCAGTTATCATTATGATCATGGAACCAAGCATAACTCTATATTTTACACATAACATAGCCCAGAAAATCATGGTCATTTCTAGTGTTTCAAGATAAAATGTGTTCCACTAAGTTGCATAATGTGGATAAATTGTCTTCCTCTAATTATAGTAACATACAGAACTCTTGGTGTAAACTGTAGTTTTCTCTCTAATTCTCAATGTAAGCTCTGGTAATGAAGTTTCTCCACATATGTTTAAAATAAACCTCCACTGACATACTTCTTATCTCTATAGTTTACATCATACACATTTTACAAAAAGGTTCTAAAATATAAACATGGTAGCACAATAAAATCTGAAAGCAAGAATTTGTTAAACAGGCTTAAGGAAGTACTCAGAGCAGACTGTTACTTCTGATGCAAAAAGAGGGAATGATTACCCAGAGAAATCATTAAAGCATTCCACTTATGTCAAATGAATAATTTTTTTTTTATTCTTTGTTACTTGGAAGAAGTATTGTCTTTCTATTGATAGAGAAAGATGTTCGACTGTAATTATGGCTACCAGAGGAAAATGATTGGAAGTTACATATGCTGTCAAAAATCATTGCATATTGTTTTGTAGCACACATACCCCCCTGATCCCACTGTGATGATAAAAATCATACATGGGATTTATTGGTCATTTACTCTGTGACAAGCCCCCAAATAGAAACTGTTCTCTTAACCTAATATGTTATAAGCTTAGGCTGTAAGAACAATAAAATATCTAAAAACCTATCATTTTAGTTGCTTTGATTTAAATACCTCAAATTAAGAAAGACAGGAATAAAGCACACCATTTTATGGTTTTCCCAAATTAACATAGTGATAATTTAAACATATTTGTTCCAAAAACCTAGCACAAGTTTTATATCTCTTTAATATTAGTAACTAGTCTCTCTTGTAAAGTATTTCCTGCTTTAGTATACTGGATTCACAAAATGTTACTGATATTTTTTATGACAAAATGATAAAGATTATAAAGTTATAAATGCTTTTTTGACTCCTTACCGTTTTTGCTGAGCTCATATAAACTCTGGGAGATTCCAAGAAGGATAAAACTATGTACAAAATAGCTTCGGCAGCTTTCTCCAGGAATATAGAACAGAATGAAATGGTTAAAGAGAAAAAAGAAAATTGAAGTAAGGGCAACTGGTTCAATGTGGCAGGGTAAAGTCATATCGCAGAGTCTTCTTTCAGTATGAAGTATGTTTATTCAGAAATCTGCAATGCTACAATTAAGACAGTCAGCAAACAAGGAGGTAGAACTTGAGATCAGAGCAAATATTAATGTGATGAATTTTCATGGATAGTGTATATTCTCTAAGTATAAAGTTAATACGCTTTACCTGAATATTCTCAACATGAAGTGATATATTTTATTATATTTAACAAAAGCAAATTATATTAAAAAATTTAAATACTAATATAAAAATTTTTAAATGAGAATTGAAAATGTAGGAAAGTGAATTCAATAAGAAAATAAGAAAAAAAATATAATATTTTATATTAGAAAAACTATTGATATCATCTAAAATTTATAAACAAATAATACTTTTAAAACATACTGTGTAAACTTACTTAACTAAGTACTAAAAATTCTAAAATAAAATCTAAACTGAACTAAAGGTTCAGAATACATCACATGTTCTGATATTATGTAAAGGTGGCTTTTGCTTCTCTTGACAAGGAAAAAAAGGAAAACTTCACTTAACACTAGATACTTTTTTACACCTTTGATGCAATTATCTACCAGACAGATTATCAACAGAGATGACTCAAGTGGCTAAGGATTATACAAACCAGGTCAAGGTGGAAATGACTAAGAAAACTCAAATAACAAGAAAATCATCTTCTCAGACATTACTTTTACATGACAAATGTGAAATTTGAACCATTTTTTAAAAATAAAGGTAATTTCTATTGCCTTGTCTAGTTGAAAAAGTGCAAATGAACCCATAAATGTGAGTTTGTGCAGGTGCGTATACGTTTCTGTAGGTGGTACATGAATGTGTAGCATTTCCCAATCACCTGTCGCCACAGTGGTAATGATGAGGTGCAAGACTTGTTCTGCAGCATCCTTGAGGGCATTGGAGAAAGGAAAATAAAAAGCCTCTGGGAATTTATATCCCTTTAGCAGTATTTGAGTCTAATATAGAGAAAGAAGGGAAAATCAGAGTCAGAAACAGGTAAAATTATGCAGATACATGGAATGCAACATGTATCTACTTCTCTAATGCTGCATTTGATAACACTAATCACATCTGGAGCTAAACATTATTAAGTATAGAAATTGCAATAATAATTATTATAGTTACCAGGTTGACCATCATCTTGTAATGTTATGTTGATTCTCATGTATGAATGAAACTGACAATATGATTTCACAGTTTTGCCTCCCATACCATGCCATAGGAAAAGTGGTCAGAAAGCATTTGTATCACATCTTTCATTGACGCACCAGGAGTAATATCAGACTATGCAAGTTGGCAGATGTTGCATAAATCTTGACAGTATCTCTTAACAAGCAGGGGCAAGATTCAGTGTTGTGTTTCAATTTCCTCATTTGTAAATGGACAATTCTAACACCATTTCTTCGTGGCTCTCTAATGTGAAAATATATTGAAACTATTGAGTACTGTCCATGTATTATGCAGTGAGCATATTTAAATAGTAGAAATAGTAGAGTAAAAAAGACTAAGATGTGGCATTAATACTAACAATAAGTAACTATACACATATAAAACATAATTTCAACTTTTCATCTATTTCCAGAAGCTATTCATAAAGCAATAACTCTTTGAGTCACAGTATACTTGTGTAATCTAAACAAGCTACTACTTGTGGGAGAACTCTGTTTTCTTCTGGGTAAGGGATATAATGATAGCATTTAACTCAGAGTTGTAAGGATTGGCTTGTTAAACACATGGAAAATGCTTAGAGAAAGACGATCTAAATAACTACTCTAGAAATATTACTTATTGATACTCTTTGCCATATTTCTCTCTTAAAAACCTATTAGAAACAAACTAACCCCTGTAAAATAAAAAAGAAGAATTACAGGAAGAGAAAAAGAGAAAGAAAGTGAACTGACTTGGAGAGTGATCTTCAGGTAGAGGCATTTTAGGAACTGTTTTGAGGAGTCAAAGAAAGTTGTTCGATTGTTCTTCTAATCATAAACCAACATATCATTAGTTGTTAGCCAGTAAGAGGTCTTAAGCTATCTAAAAATTATGTGGATTTTAACTGAAGAGTGTTATAACCTTGCAAGTGTCTCCATTAAACTCAGCTAATCCCCAAATAAACACACTAATTTCACAGACAGTTACAATTCTATCCACACTGAATATATATTCCATAACACTGTTATAACACCTCAGGTAAATTACAAATAAGTAGCTTAGTATAACATTAGTATCTCTTTTCTTTTTACTTTGACAATAACTTAAAAGGAAGCTCTGGATTTCTGACTTTGAGCTAGAAAGAAGCATAACTTAGTCAATCAAAAAAAAACGGTATAAGAAAAGGTGACAGAGAGGTTCATTCTTCACAAGTCCAGTGATGGAGTAACCAAAAATAATTCAAATAACTAAAAAGAGAAAGGACTTAGTGATCTTATATTTCTGCTTTCCTTTAATTTTTTGCTTGTATGAATCATTCTGACAATGTTTTATTCTATTTAGTTCTCCATAGATGCACATTTGAGGGACTATGGGAAATGTTCCCAATAGCATTCCCTTTCAGTTTCCCATAATTAGGTATCTTCGCATACTATTACAAAACTTTACATACACCTCTCTAAGGTAAATACTATTTTTGATGTGAATATTAAGTAAAAATAATGGAAAATCCTAATATTATTGAGAGTTCACTAGGTATCAAATACTTCCCTAAAAATATGTCACCCTCCCATTTCTTTTAAGTTTTAGTATATTTGCCTATGTAAATATCCATTCTTTTTAAGCATTTGGTTTAATGGGTTTTGCCAAATCATCAAAATCAAATATGAATAATTCTATCACCCTGGAAGTTCTCTTGTTTCTCCTTGTAATCAATTTATTCTACCCATAATCCCCTACAAATACTAATCTGAAATGTATCTTTATTGATTTGCTTTATCCTATTTTAAAAGTGAGGAAACTCATTTTCCAAAGGTCATAAGTTAGTAAATGACTAGTAAGTGGCAAAATCCACATTCAATTCTACATCTGTCTGACACTTTAACCCTTATATGTTGTGCTTCTATGCCTTCACAGCATAATTTTCTCATTGATTCTCTAATAATATTAGAGAATCTCTTTTACTATGCTTATTTTGTTTTTAAGTTAATATAATTGAAAGTAGAAAACTATCTAAATAGTTTAAATGAATTAAGGAATGATACTAATGTGGATATAACTCAGTTACAATTGTTAAAGTTACAATAATAAATAGGCTAAAACATAAAGTAAGCATAGCAACATAGCAGGATCATTTTGAGATATCAATTTGTGTTTTCTCTGTATTTCCCCTTCATCCTTGTTTAAAGCAGAGATATTCCAAGCAGATTCTTTGAAATTTAATGCCTCAGGATGTTTTGCAAGAGGAATTACAGAGACAGATGCCTTTAAAAACTGGAGAGTTGGTCAGAAGATGATGTGGTATGTACAGGTAGGAGAAAGATAAGAGTGTTAGGGGGCAAGATGAAAGAAGCAGGCTTTTACCCAAAATAAGAAAGGAGGCGGAAGTTGAGGAATTCTAGAATAGTCAAGATCTATGCATCACTTAGTGGCAGTAGCCCAAAGGGTGTGCAAGTCTTGATAAGGTGTATCGAGATAGAAGATACTTTTTACCTGGGGTTTCCAATGAATCCCATGTATCAAAATTGGTACAGAAGTTGCCATGCTGCCAAACATAAATGATCACAAAAGTGACAAATTGATTTCTTACTAGTATCCTCTGAACTGAAAAAAAAAAATATAGCATATACCAATATTTACTATGCCTTGTATATGCATGTATACATTGAACCCTCACATTTAGTGTTATTTAATATTATTATTTACCCATTTCAGAACTAAGAGAACTGACTCAAAGAAATATAAAGCTCTTTGCTTAAGTTTACACAAGTAATTAGGTGACAGAGAAAGTATTTGAACTAAACAGGAAGAGTCTATCTTGAAAGAATATTCTATCCTGTCCCAAGTCTACCTAAATTCAGAGACCTTGTTTTTAGAATGAAGGAGAGAATTAATCTTGACAAAAACTGATTTCAGACAATGCATTTAAATTTTGGCTCATAGTTTTATTTTATTGAAATGATAGAAAAATATAATAATTAAAACACTGTGTATAGACATAAATATATTCCTAATACATTAACAGTATAAAATTTGTTACAATTTTAAATCTAGTTAAGCATTTCAGTAACAGTTTCTGATGGTATTAAATATTAATCACAATAAATTTCAGTTCATGTGTTGGATGAATAAATATTTTTAAAATGTCTATTATACACTGGTATGATGGCCACCCAGTAGGCATGAGACTCACATCCTCCCCACAGAGAAACTAGGAATTCACCTAAGTTCCAGAATAAAACACTGAGGAAAATCAGGCACAGAGGTTGTAGAGGCATAGCAATAATTGTGACAACAAAGGGTAGGTGAAAATATCTTAGCTCAGGGATAATGGCATGCTTCAGACTTGGGATTACAGCTGTGGTGGAGGGAGTGGAACTGTGGTGGTTTGAACAGGAGGCCCAGTGAGAAAACTATGCTGGGCACTTCCATAAATGGATGGTAGCTAGGGGAGTCACCCACCCTCACCATATTTCCTGGAGCCTTAGGACTAGCCCACTGGAAATGCTGCCCTCAGGCTTAAAAGAAGACAAGTCTTCCAGAAGGAACTAAAGCCACCTTGCGGATGTAGGTTAAACTGCAGCCTAATTGCCTTTGTGGAATGACAGCAAGATAGTCATTGTGGTTGGGAGTTAGGAGATCAGAGGAAGGCCCTGCATTCCCTACACAAACTCCAACCCTTCAGACTGAACTTTCAGGCAGCAACAGAGGGCCACATAAGAATTTCAACAAACCCAACCAATGGTAATGCCACAAAACTCAAAAAGTTCCAGTGTCCCAAGATCCAGGTTTACTTGGTATAAGTCAAAGCCCTACACAAGGGCCGTGGCTGCAGGAAAACCTAATCCAGAGAAACATAAACAGAATGGCAAACATGACAAAGACACAAAGAAATATACATAAAATGATGGACCAAATAAAAAACCTAGAGGAAAATCCAAATACAACAAACATCTGCAAACTGCCTGAGGATGAATTTAGGGCAACAATGATTTACATACTCATGGAAATCAAGAAAACAATGTAAAAAGAAAAGAAAACAGCAAAAGAAGATAGAGAAGCAGTGAAGCAGCTCAAAACAGATGTCAATGTAATAAAGAACACAATAACTGACCCAATCAATTCAATAGAGGGCTCAAGAATAGGATGGATGATGTCTCTGATAGAATCAGTGTTCTAGAAGATGGGCAGAGGAATGCACTCAAGCAAACCAGCAAAGAGAAAAAAGAAGGCAAAGAAATGAACACAGCATCTGAGACCCATGGGATAATGTAGAAAAACAAACAAACAAAAATCCCAATATTCTCATTATAGGAGTCCCAGAAGGAGAAGAGAGAAAAAGGGAGCAGAAACTGTATTTGAAGAAATAAATACCTAACAATATCCCCAGCCTTAAGAATGATGCAGGCCTCCAGGCTCAGAAAGCTCAAAGAATCCCTAATAAAAGAAACCCAAGCATACTTACACCTAGACATGTTATCAAAATGTCAAAAATACAAGATAAAGGATATTAAAAGTATCTAGAGAAAATCATGTCACAAACAAAGTAGTCCCCATAAGATTGTCACTGGATTTCTTAATTGAAACTACAGGGCAGGAGGGAACGGCATGATATATTCAAAAGGCTGAAAGAAAAGGATTTTCAATCTAGGCTACTATACCCTGTGAGATTATCATTCAGAACTGAAGTAATGATGAAATGATTATTTTTCAAATAAGAAAAAGTTAAAAGGAATTTGCCACCACAAAATTAGTTCTAAAATAGACACTAAAAGATGCTATATAAAGTATAAAGAAAGCCCACATATAAGCAGTTGTTAGACCGATTCATCTATACTCATTAGAGATATTGGCATGTAATATTTTTTCTTGGTGACATCTCTGTCAACTTTTGATTTTAGTGTGATGTTGGCCTCATGGAGAGTGCTTGAATTGTTCCCTTTTCTTCATTATTTTGGAAGAGTTTGAGTAGAGTGATACCAGTGAATTAATACCTATTAATTCTTCTCTAAAGGTCTGCTGAAATTCATTGGAAAAGCCATCTGGTACCGGCCTTTTATTTTTGGGCAGACTTTTGATTACCTCTTCAATTTTTTTGTTTGGGATTGCTCTGTTGGTCTTATTCAAGAACTTGGCATATATTATCTTACTTAAAATAAGTCTGTGATGTAGATTGTATTATCCCCATTTTATATTGAGAAAACCAAAGCTAAGAAATCTGGCTAAGGTGATACAGCATACAAATGTCAAAGCCTGCTTCAAATTTATCTTGTATGCCCAAATACTGTGTGTTTAATATTTTATCCTGTCTAGTGTTATTTTTATTTATATGGTTTTTTGCTTTTTTTTTTTGGAAAGATAATGTTACCCATATATTTTTAATTTTACTTTCATCACACTGAGTTTTTCTGCTTAGTTATCTTATTCTTCTTGATAATTCTAATTTTTAACTTTTCTAAATTAAGGAATTGTGATTCAAGCTTACAATATAAATGTTTATATATTCTACCTTACTAATTTAAAAGTTTAATTATTTTGGAAATATCAATATATTGTATTGTCCTGAGTTTCTTTTGAAATTAGTATTTAATATGATAAACTATGTTCTTTTCTTGTACTGATAAAAAAATAAAAGTTTAAAAAGTCTATAATGCTTAAAATGATATATACATTTAATGGTATCACCATCAACATTTCAATGACATGTTTTATAAAAATAGAAAAAACATTTCAAATAAATATCAAAGAATAGGCAACCTTGAGTCAAACAAAATTAGAAGTATACATGTCTTAATTAAAAACATATTTCATAATTACAGCAATTAAAACAGTACCATACTGTCATAAAGAAAAAATATAAAAAAACCATCATAACACAATAGAGATCCCAGAATTGAATTCATGCATATATAGTCTACTGAGCTTTGACAAAAGTGACAAGAATATATCAAAGATAGTCTAAAATTTTGTTGGGACAACTGGATACTCACAAGCAAAAATATTGGAACTGTACCCCAATGTTCTATTTAGAAAAGTAAACTCAAAAATGAATCTAAGACTTAAACGTCAGACTTAATCTGCTAAATTCCTAGGAAAAAACAGGGGAAAATCTTATTGACATTGATCGTACCTATTTCTTGAGTATGACATGAAAGCACAGGCAACCAAGGCAAAATTAGAGAAGTGAGACTATATTAAACTAAAATCTTGTAGACAATAAGTGATCAAAGGAGCAGCAAAAAGATAATCCATGGAATGGGAGAAAAATTTTACAAATGATTTATCTGAAGAGATTGATTTCTAAAATATAAAATACGCTCCTACAACACTACAGGAAAAAAAAAGACTCAAACAAAATAAAAATGGGCATAGGATTTGATACCCCTTTTTCCAAAGAAGACATGCAAATGCTCGACAGCTATAAGAAAAGAAGCTCAATATAACTAATTACCAGGCAAATGCAAATAAAAATTACAGTAACATTACTTCACATCAAGTAGGATAACTATTTTTTAAAAAGCTTTGTTGAAGATATTAAGAAACTAGAATCCTTACACAATGTTGTAGGAATGTAACATGGTGTAGCTACGATGGTAAGCTGTTTGCATCTTCTCAAAAAATTAAAAATAGACCTACCACATGACACGATCCTGCAATCCCACTTCTAAATACATACCCATGTTCAATGCAGCATTATTATTAACAGTAGTCAAGATATAAAAACAATTCATATGGTCACCAAAGGATGAAAGGAAAAAATATGCTATATAAGTATTTTTCAGCTGTGCATGGTCAAACTCCCAGAAGCAGAAAAAAAGAAGGGTGGCTTCCAGGAATTGAGATGAAAGAATAATGGAGAGTTGTTCACTTGGCATAAAATCTTAGCTATGCAAGATGAATTTGTTCTAGGATCCACTGTTTAATAGTACCTATAGTTAAAAATACTGTATTTTGCACTGAAAATTTTAATAATGGCTATATCTCATGTCAAAAGTTCTTAACCACCGAACAGAGGGATACAGAGAAACTTGAGAGTGCTTATTACCTTGGATGTAGTAATGGTTTCATGTGTGTACAATATATCTAAAGTCATCAAATTGTGTACATTAAATTAGTACATTTATATATAAACTATATTTCAATCAAGCTGTCAAAAATTAATACTTGAGCATAAATTATATTTCTGTCAATAGTAAATATTACTGAAGAATTTTTTAAATTCCATTCATCAAAATTAAAAATCCTATCTCTACATAAATGCTTCACAATTCAAAAGAATTAAACAGCTGTTATACCAACATGACTGGTGTGGGTAATTTATTCATTCTGCCCATTCCATTTTGCCTCAGCCTCAGGGTGGCCAACTAAATAGCTCAACATTATCATATGTATTCCCTTCTGACATAAATTTTTTCTGAAATCACAAAATAGTTTTAATTCCATTCCTATGATGAGGAATTTATTGATTCATTTGTTCTTCAATGATCCAACAAACCAATGTGGAGAACTCCCAATGTACTTGCCATTCTTTAAGTATTATAGAAGGATAAATAAGATTTATTTCTAACTTTAATTTTTGTGTCAAAAACTGTTTCCCCAATTCTACTGAGATGCAATTGACATATTAACACTGCTATAAATTCAAGATATACAGCAAAATGACAAGTATATTATAAATGATTATCATACTAAGTTTAGCTAACATTCATCATCTAACATAAATACAAAAAAAGAAAAAGAAAAAAATAGTTTTCCTTATGCTCTTAGGATGTTTTCTATTAACAACTTTCAAATATACCATATAACTATTGTCCATTACATCGTCAGTATTTATCTTATTACCAAAGTTTAATCATCTTCATCTAATTCTTTGCATCCTCACCTCTGTTAATTGCAAATATGTTTTATTTTTCCATGAGGTATTATTTTAGATTCCAGATATTATTGAGATCCTTCAGCATTTGTCTTTCTGTGTATGAGCTATTGACTTAGCATAATTCCCTGAAGGTTCATAAATTTGCTGCAAATGACAGATTATCCTTTTTGGTGGATGAACAATAATTCATTTTATATGTATGCCACAACTTCTTTGTCCATTCATCTATTCAACACTTAATTTGCAAAAATTGGACTTTAAACTTACTGGAAGAGTGATATTGTTCAATTATGGCTATTCCCACTTATTCAAGGAAAACTGGAGAATCTTCTCACTTTGAAGAGTCATGCTCAAGGTTTCAACTATAAAGATTCATGGTTAAAATGCACAAGCCTTGTCACATCATGCTTAATAGCTTGGTCTGTCCATTGATCCCCAAAGGCCTGGGGACTCATCATTTGAAAATGGTGATATGGCATCAACAAAGGGTTTGACATAAGAATCCCTCAATGTTGCTACCTGGCAGAGTTCCTGGACCTGGGTTAGAAGAGGAAATCTCCCTTCCTCAATGTCTTTCATTTCTCATTTCTCATCATAACATGTGTTTTCAGTCGAACATCTCTATTCACATATCAGCACAGATATTGTTTCCAAAGTTTTTGGGACAAAAGTGCTGTGACACACTTGGTCCTAGAAACCCCTTCCTTCTAATCTTTATCTATATATTCTAAAAAGCAGAGGAAGTCCTCAACCTATCCATCATGTCATACCTCTGTTGCTATTTGGAAGTAGTTCAAGGAGTCTTAGAATGTAGGTTTGTGGCAGACGAGCCATGTTTTAATTTTCTCTTTGCTCCACACTCCTCAGGGAAGGTTGAACAATTTACTTAAACACGGTGTATAATTGTGTAATACTCGCTTGTATACTGACATTGCCTACATTATGGAGTTGATAAGAGAAATTCATAGCACAACACACAGCTCAGTGTATGCCCTGATTCTGTGAAATGAATGATCCTCAATATGAGATTGGAGAATTCTGTCCTGGGCACCCTAGTCACCATTATCTTTGCCTGGTTAATGCAATAGACTCCTAATGTTTACATATTATTACATATTGCTTATGTTACATATTATATTACATATTATATTACATATATTACATATTATATTACATATGTTACATATGTTACCTAATGTTACATATTACTTATTTTATCTCCTGTGAGATTTCACAAATACTCTTCAGCCTCTGGTAACTTATGTTAAACTTCTCATCCCTGCTTTCCTCATTCTATATGAGGACATCTTTAAAAAACATCTATTGAAGTAACATTGGTTTATAAGATTATATAAGTTTTAGTTATACAGCATCTGTATATATCACATTATGTTTATCATTAAATGGCTCATTTCCATTCTTCATCATACAACTGAACATTTTTTGACCATCTTTACCTAACTCCTTTCTTTCTGGCATTCACTATTTTGTTCTTGTTCCTATGTAGTATATATAGATGTTGATTTATTATAATGCACACCTTAAATCTATATCATGTTATGTTGCAATATTCCTTTAATAAATTTTTGAAATATTGAATCTTCCTAGGATTATGAATGAATAAACATGTAATTATAATAAATGATTAAAATTATTAAAGTAAACTGGAAACTAAAAATCCTAGAAAAAATTGATCTTGGCAAATTATTTTTTATTATTATTAAAGGAAGGTACTGACAGGAATGAAGATTAGTAGGTAGACAGGCAGACAGAGAAAGGAGGAAGCAGAACTTTGTTTATTTTCACTTAATTGTTGTTTTGATTGGTCCATGCCTGAACGTGAATCCGGACCCTTAGAATGCAGGTGAATTACACTTGGTTAGAGGAGTTTGTCTTGTCTGCTATTCCACTAGGGCATATCTTGGCAATTTTTTTTTTTTTTTTAATTTCAGCTTTATTTGAGGAAAGACCATCGAGAAGCAAGAAATGTTAGTAAGCATCACGGAGGGAAAAAACCTTCAGCGAATATGGGAAGTCCTTCTGACAATGTGACTATGAGGAAAGAGTTCACTTAGCAAGTCTAATTGGTCAATTTTTTAATAGTTCCAGATGTCTCTGGGACCAGGATTGACTTGGTCAAATCCCAGGAGTATGGCTCACAAACTGTTTTTTGTTACTAATTGAGTATATTGTTGTGTACATTAAGAATATTTTGACATACTTTACCAGTTTGTCAAGACTTATCATGTGTGTTAATTGTAAGCAACCGGATTTTTTGTTAGGCACTTGAGTTTTGGCTACCATGCTATGTGACCATCCCTAAATAAAAGTCCTAGATCCAGAAAATGAAATGGTCTTTTCTGGATAGAGACACTGCACACATGCCTGGCTATGTTTGGGGAAGAATCTCGAGGTTTTAAAATGGTTCTATAAATTGGGCCTGGGCACTGGAGTAGGAAACTATCTCCAAGTAATACTATCTTCTGTGAGAATTGATTACCTGAAGTTCTTTACAGTATTTTGCGTCACCTTCCCTGTTAATTTGAAATAACCATGTTGCCTCCTGTCAGCCACCTGCAATAGATTAGACCAGGATATTAGTCCCAGAATGTATCCATTTGATCTTGAACCTGAAGATTAGAATTTAGCAAAAGATGAGTTTCAGGAGAAAGACCTAAGGAATAGAGTGTGGGGAAAGCTTATAACCATACCTAGAAAGACTATTTTTGGTCAACTAAAGAATAAAATATGTACTTCAGATTAAGAGAAGGAAAAAATGAAAAGAGTAGTACAGATGAGAAACAAGTCAATTTCAACTTATGAGGTTTGTGAAGACAGAGAGGTAGTTCTAGTCCTAATGAGTCACAGCTGTCTCTTTGTCCTTTCCTCTTATGACAGACAATTGTGTCTTTTTAATAATTTTCTAGCTAGTTGAAATGCATTCCTTTCAAAACAAAATAATCCTTATGACTGTCCCTCAGGCAGATAGAATACCCTCTACAATATTTTGAGACATCCTGTTTATCAGTATTTATAATACAATTTACCTGGGGGAGCTATTAAAATGCAGGTTGGAGTGGTGCTGATTTTCTGAATATTTATCAGGCTTCCAGGGATGCCAATACTGCTGGTCCATGAACCCTTCTCCAGAGGAGCCTAAAATCAGATTTGTATATAAATGGCTACCAATGAGATTTACAATAAGTTTTGGGCCCAATTTCTAAATAACTGCATATATTGTATCAAAAAGTTTGTAGGTGACTATATAAGAAGTATCATAATATCAGTTGCTTTGAAAAAAAAAGAAAAAAAATGTAGTTGTAGGAAGTTAACCATAATAGTGAAGTAGAAAATGGAAAGGATTAGGTATTCACAGAGAAGCAGAAATCAAAAAGGAAAATAATTTATGTGGAATTATTAAGAATATTTATTTTCATGGCTCATAAAGGAATAAAGTTTGGAAGATGTCTTTTAAATCAGATTGAACACAAGTTTTGTGCTTATTTTTGATACTCGAAAAAAATCACTGGGGTGTTTTTCTTCAAATGTTTGCAGGTGTGAATAATTAAAATACCACACTTGCATTTGATTGTGTGAGTATTCTTATATCTAGAAGTGATTCTAATCAACTTCACTAAACATGGGGGGGAGGGATCCTCTATGATTAACAAAACTTTGTGTTGAATCATTAGAGCTTAGAATTATAATTAATATTATATTCCTAATTATCAGTTTTATTCTCTTGAATGTCCATTTTTCTTAGGGAACAATGATTTATCACATAACAAAAATAACTTTTAATCTCTTTAATAAAATGATTTAGGAATTAATAGAATATAGTAAAGTATTTCAAACAATAAACCTATGCCATAATATAATGACTGATTAGGTGAAATAAAATTTTAAGTTATTTATTCAAATTTACCCTTTATTAGAGTCCTAAGCTTATTGTGTGTGAATAAGCCTTCCTTTATCTTGCAACTGATAAAACTTAGGAAAGTAGCAAGTTAACATAAGACGTTTCTGCTGGTTCTCAATGTGTATTTTGACATACATTCTTCTCAACCAGTTCATGGGAGCATATATCATATATACAGTTCAAGAGTTGCACAAAAGCTTTAGAGTATTTAGAACAGTGATCAAACATTGATTCCATATCCAAGACATAGTATCAACATCCATAAATTGAGATATCAATCTCTTCTTCATAGGGTTTTTGAGAATTATATGAGGCAATGCATGCACAGATACTAAAATACACGATATCCTATAACATGTCCTTACTCTCATTATACTTATATAAATGGACTTATCATTTAAGAGAATTTTTAACATGAAAGGAGTTATGTAATATAACAATCCTACCAGGTTATTTGAAATTTTGACTTTATTTCAAATTGCTCAATTTAAAAATAAAAATAAAATGGTTCTGATGGGTTAGAAATATCAAATATTGAATTTTTGAGAATGGTCGACAAGTTAACCAATAAAGCCTCACCATCTTAGACTGCATTTGTATAGTAATGAAGCTCACCAGAGAAATTCCAGTCTTATCTATATAAATTTAAGTCCTATGTTTAAGGAAATATATAGGAATTTGTATAACAACGACACTGCATAGATTCTGAGTGAAATCATCCTCTGTTCCCTCTCTGATAAATACTCTTTGACGCTGAGCTCTGTTAGGACAAATGCCAAGTGTTGTTCACCTCTGCACACTCAGTGTCTAGTATGTACTAGATTTATAAAAAATAATGATAAAATCAGGTGATAAATTATTAACTTGCTTAAACAAAATTAGTTGATATTTTAACTGTTTTTGGTAATTATTACCATTCACAATTATACAAAATTTAGATTTTATTCTGACCTGTAAGAGTGGACAGCTACATGTGAATTGATAACTGATCTGTGACACAAAGATGATAAGATAAATATATTTACTTTAGGAATACTTAAATGTATTATAATTTTGAAGTCATGATGACAGATCTTTAGTATTTTTTAGATTTATATAGTAGTTACATGAATTGCCAATAATGTTAAGACTTGGAGTTTATTATGTGCCTAGATAAATAATAATTATAAAACTTTAGCAAAATTATGAAATTTTGTTTTCTTTGTTTATGGAATACTGAAACATTATGTTGTTTTCCAACCAAGTACTATAGTAATACAGTAACACATTCCTTCTTCTGAAAAAAAAAAATGTAAATATAATTATAATACATTCTTTTTCAAATAAATACTATTTCCAACTTTAAAATTAACTGTTTCAAAAGAATGTCAGACTATTTACACATGTCTGAAAATAGATTTGGCTTAAATCCAGTAGTATTTGCCTATTCCAAAATTGCATGTGTTATTATGTCATATACAGGAAACAAATTTATCCATGTCAAAATTTCATTTCCCTTTTACTGTTTCAGATCATTTGTAATCATCTTCACAATTACAAGGATCTTATCCCCTATTAGCTCATGCTATCTTAAATCAGGGGAATGTCAGTTCTAACAGAAACACATGTCTCTTCATAAATGAAACACTCATCTATGTGAATTTCATAGAGAAGTAGTCTTCCATGATAAATGTAAGGCTCATAAGAATTATGAGTGAGAATGAGGGATAAAGTTAAGAAACTGTACAATTACAAGCAATAAAGGTCCAAATGAAATTCAGTGTTAATGAGTCTGGCCTTAATTGAGTTTTACTCCCACTGCTAAACTGTTTAGTAAAATATATTATCACATCATTTCTTTTATGATGCATTAAAATCTATAGTATATTAAAGCATTAATTATTATGATACTTAAAAAATACAACTTGCTTCATTTCACAATATTGTTTATCTATCAAACACATTATCACAGCATTCCAGTTGTTTATCAGAGCTCCTCAACCTGGGAAATAGTTAATTTAGCTTTGATTGTCACAGAAATTGCTCTTTCTAATGCAATTTATTTTATTTTAATTTAAAATCTTTAGTGAATTTTCTGATAGACTTGTAATTTCACATTGGAAGGCTCTATTCACATAGCACCAGAGATGTGGAGAGATTTCCCATGTTAGTGAATTCTTCATACTGATTACTGCATCCCAAAAACAACAATGATGGTTCGGGGTAACTGTATGTCAAAAGAAGGGAAGTATTCTTCTACATCTGATCTTTATTGAAGCAACTCTATATTTGACTCAATTCAGTCTCCAAAGACCATGAAATCTATAATAAGATCAAAGAGTATAAGAGCTAAGTATGAAACATAACACTCCATTAATCAGTAGCAAAAGAGCTTCAGATTGGTTTATCAAAGTGATATGTGGGCTACTGAGATTCTTCTTAGAATCTGGAGACATATAATTTCAAAATGTTGATTCTAAATTGAAATTTCAATTTAATCTTTTCTATATAATCTGTAAGGTTGTTTTGGAATTATAGGCCTGAGACACTAGTTCTCTGTTTACAGTTCTGAAACTGCTGTTTGCTAGATTTAAAATTATGTTATAATGCTTTAGCAGCTGGGCTGGAGATTGCACATAGCTAAGCAACCAAAGCATAAAAAAAAATCATGAATCTATAAAGTATTATTATTATTTGTAAGGCAAAGGTACAGGCAGGAAAGAGAAAGGAAGAAGAATTTTGTTTTATTTTTACTTGGCTGCTCACATTGGTTGTTCTCCTGGACCTAGGACTTGAATCTGGGTCCCCAGTTGATACACGGTCTGTGCTGTTTCAGAGGTGGCTGACCCAGTGACTACTCCACCAGGGTACACATAAGATAAATTATTTATGCATGCATATATGCATGAAGGAAGGAAGGAAGATGCCTCAGTTTGCAGAGCCTCAGTTTACTCATCTATACACAAGGATGAGACCTCTAATGCTCTGATGAGGAATTGTTTTTAGAATATGAAATAATATATGTAAAAAACCTGAAATAAATATAAGCAAAAATATGAAATAGAATTCAAGTACACTCTCATCACAACCTGGCTAGTTATGTATGATTTGTATTAATTGTTGGCCAAATTGTTACACAAAACAATGTAAAATTATTTTAAATCATATTCACATAAAGTAGTTAATTCCATTTCCCATAACTAAAAATTTTATTTTTCTAAGTCTAACCTCAAAGTCCTGTCACCGCCTACATGGTCTACCTTTTATAAAACAAGAAATACTAGCCACATATTGAAAAATGTATTTAGAGAATCACTGAACACAAGACCTCCCAATCCATTCACTGTGAAACTCCTAACTTTGATCTTCTCATATATTAAATGTAATGGTGAAAGGTATAATATTGAGACTCACTCCTGGAGTGAAAATATATTCATTTGCTCAAAGAGATAGTTTACTACTTTTACAAAAAGAGCACAAACTCTGCCAGGGTAAAACATGTAATATCTAAAGTAGACATATTTTGTGTGTGAGACATCATGAAATGTGCAGTCATTGGGGATTAAATGACACTCCTTTAGGGGATTATCTTTTCTTTCTTTTGGGGAGGAACAAAAGCAGAGGCTGGCATATTTCGTGACTACATTTTTGAAACTATGATCTAGAGATTAGGATTTCTTTAAAAAAGAAAGAAGAATAATCCTATTACACCCACAAATGACTTTCAATTCATACTACTTCTTAAGAGAAATTATATGGCATCTATTGCATTTTTAACTATAATAAAACTAAGTGAAATGATTATGAGTTACAGCTAATGCTTCAGCTGACTCTTACAATATGGTTGCTATTTTAATTTAACTATAATATCTTTAATTTAGCCAATTTAACTGAGCTCAAAAGTAGTATGAAACTCTAAATGAGGAACTGAATTTCAGCTTTCAAAACTTTATATAAGAGATGAGAAAAATTTAATCAAAAAGTTTGAATCTTATATGACAATATTAACACAATTTCTATGATGTTAAAATTTCAGCAGACTAGAAAAAATTATTGAGTTTTCCCCTCATCCTATGGTCCATCACATATAGCACTTATACTACAAAAATGACAAAAATATTGAAAAAAGGCCTAGATTAAATTCATTTCAAAAATACTTTCTTCACTTGCAAACTTTAAACTGTTAATTAGAGATGCATAGATCTTTTTCCAAGTTTAAAAAAGTTAGAAATAGAATTTGGACTTAATGTTAAAAGATGAAACTAATGTTTTAAAATCAAATGTCACATACAATTAGCAGTTTTCCTTTTTCCTCTCTCAAGTTAATTTCCTACCGGTAAATAGCATAATATTTGGCAATCTCTATTCACAGGGGTGATAGACCATTGACTGAAAAAGTTAAAACTTTCCCATTCTAGCCTTCTAATATGGCTCAGGTGTGAAAGAGTAGGTTAATCATGTGAAAACACAGTTCAGTTGTGAATCAATCTCTGGTTGAGCTTGCTTGACTAGATATCAGAAGTGAAGACTCTTTTCAGCATGCTTTCCCTTGATTGATTGAAGCTGGCAAGGAAAATAGGGTGGTTAGCTTTGGTCCTTATTCTTATTGTTGGATTCCACACAACATCCTAACAGCATACAATGAAGTGAGAAACAATGAAGGAAACAAAGATAAGTTATCTACTGTCCTCTGAGAGCTGCTGCCTTTTATTTTTATTTTTTTTTAATTCAAGGTAATATACAGGCAGGAATGAAGGCTAGTATGCAGGCAGGTAGGAAGAAAGAGGAGGAAGAAGCAATTATTTATTTTTATTAATTTATTCATCTTGATTGTTCCCCTGGCCCAGGCTGTATACCCTAGTACATGGCCTGTATATGGACTATGCCTGGTTGAGGCAGTGAATCCAATAATTACTCCACCAGCATTTCCACCTTTTAATTTAATATACGGTCAGAAAAAATCCCTTTGACAGACTTTCTCATGTCACTTTTTTTATAAAGACTTTTCTGCCCCCCCATATCCTGGAACTTTGTAGACATTCAGTGCCAATTAATGAAATGAAAGAATAAATGAATTACTTTCTATTTGATGAAAATCTCTACATAAAATACACTCATAATACATCTATTCAATTACCCAAAAGTGTATTAAAATAGGTGATTCTTAATGAGCACGGAAATGTTTATTACTTTTCTATTACATATAACAAACTACCACAATGGAAGGACTTAAAACAACATCTATGTCTAGCAGGGTTCATGGCTCACTATTTTCTTAGGCTGCAGTTATGTGACTGCTAGTTCTTACAGGCATCTCTGATTTCCTGGAAACCCCTCAGTTCCTTGTCACGTGGAATTCTCCAGGACCTCTCATAACCCGTCTTACAACGTGGCAACCTAGTTCTTCAAAGATGGAAAGCCTGTCTCTTCAGGAAGTGTCCGATTCCTAATTAAAGAACTGGCACTTGATTAAAATATTCTGAAACATTCTCTCCTTGTATTAACTCGAAATCAATTTGTTTGGAACTTCAGTTATAAAAAATTCCTTCACCTTTGCCATCTAATATAACCTAATCACTGGAGTGCTATCGTATTTACATATTCCATCTGCACTCTGAGAAAGGAGATCCATCTGACTATATTCCCAAAGATGGAGGTTTTAGACTCGTTTCAGAATCTGTTACAAAATGTTAGAATTAAATTCAAGGATTTACCTTCTAGCATATAGATTCTAGTTGCTTTCCAGGCAGAGTATTTTTGCACTTCCCAATAAGTTCTCCTTTGAATCAGCGACAGACATTGTTTTTAGTTTAGACAGAGAAATGAGAGTAAAAACGCATGTCACTTCTTCTAGGAAGCTTTACAAGCCAATACACAACTCACCACATTCCTTTCTCTGTCTCAGTGATTATGAAAGCTGGTGCTGAAATGAGGTTTCTTTAGCCATTGATCTTGAGTAATTATGTGGAAAGGGCTTCCTCCTACCAGCATTAGAAATGAAACACATGTGAAAAAATATCCTTTTTGTTGTCAGCAAAATGCTGGGGATTCTTATTAAAAAGTGGTAATGTTGATAGTTCTTAGTCATATATGTACCACTTAGGGGTTCATATGTCAAAGGATATCTTAGTAATTTAGGCTTGCAAAGAACCATGAAGTTTTCTCAAAGGTTGAGAGGGAACTAGTAATGGGATTACCTTGAGATAAGACAATCTACAGATTGTACTAGAGAGGAAACAAGGTATTGGAAGATGAACATCATTAATAAAGAATTACCTGGGAACAGTACTACAAAAGGAAGTGATTCAAAGAAAAAAACAGAGGGCATTAATATTGTTGTATAACATTTTATAACTTTGTCTTTAACCCATTGTTTCTTCCCAGAAGATGATTTATATAATGCATTAAACTGTCTTTCGGTCCATTCATTTTTGTAAATAATGTGATTACAAATTATGTGATACCATTGCTCATTATTCTTCTGAAGTTCTAAGATGAGAAGGAAACTATTTTCTAGCTATGATTACCTAGAAGTTAAACAGTAGATAACAATAAAACAAGTAGTCTGTTTTATGTAGAGTGTGTATTTTTCTTCTAAAGAACTGTGCTGTGTAATCAATTATAGAAATATGCATTAAATGATATAAAATAATAATAATGACTCAGAAGAGTCAGATTCTATATCTTGAATTGTCATTGCTAAGATATATGTGATCTTATATTAAGTACAGAATTCTCCTGTGCCTTTTTTTTATATATATATATAATGGTATAGATACGGTATTTGACCTGAGGTTTCCTTTCACATCTAAAATTCTGAAGTTTTACTTATAGTTTCACATAAAAAGGTAGGTGAGAAAATGGATGACATATGTGCCTTGAAAATTATAAAGGATTTCAAACTATTTTTAACTTTCTTGTAGTCTTTGTTTTCATATCTGCTCAGTATGGTCATATCTAGGTCTCTTAGGATCTTCAGAGTCTTTTATCCTCCTATATGTCCTATGAATCACACTATTGTCTGGCTAGTAAATTGAATGGCGAATAACATTATGTAAAATAAAAACTTAATTAGCAGTTACATTCAGCTTATGACTCATCTAATCTATTGACACTGAAACACACAAATTATTCAAGACCCACAATGACAAAGAAGAAAGATATTAGGATGTGATGACAATGCCAAAAGGACAAAGTTGCTACCAGAATTTCTGTAGTTTATCAGATAATTTTTCCCCAAAATTTACTTATAAAATTTTTCAAACTTTCCCCTTCATTATTTTTTATAGGTTATATGCTTCAGAAATTATGTGAAAGTGTCTACATTCTTCCAAAACTTTAAAATTAAGGAGACTATTTTTTTTTAGCAGTGATTTTCTAAAACCTTTTGCATTTCCAGCAGGACAGTAAAGTCTGGCAAAGAGACAGAGAAATATTTTTTCGTTATATGATTATGATGTGGATGTGAATATATGAGACAGCATTTTTAGCCATTAACGTTCAGCATGCTAGGTTTCTGGGATGAACAAAAGTAGCTTTGATGTCCCATAACTAGAAATAGGTTCTCCTTCTTCTGGGCTTCTCCCCAAAACACGTCTTTCAAAGTATATTCCTAGGTATTGCATCTATATTGAGAATGAAAGCACTGCAAAATTCAGAACATCAGTAGAGACCTTAATATAGAAGTTTCCTTTACCCTTCTTTCTTCCTTCTGTTATCTTGTTTATTTAGGGTTATTATTCTTAATTTAAAAAGAAATTTGTAGCAAAATAATTTGTTGTCAGATAAACTTGTTTGTCTAGCATATACAAATATAATCAAAAATTCTAGCTTGTGTTAGGCTATGGAAGAATGTTCAAATTGCCAAACTTACATGTTTATTTCTATTTGGAATTAATTTGATAAGAAGTGGTATAATTTTTAAAAATTACAGATTTTACTTTAATCCATATAATATCCCATCTATTTTCATGCAATCCTAGGTTCTATGTTTGCTACAACCGAGTGACTTACAGCCAAATTTCTAAGGGCATATTTCTTGCAATGTTTTCAGTATCATAGTGTATAGTAAGGTCACTGCTTCAACATGATACTTTACCAATTTTTATTCACATTATTAACACAAGACAATGAAACATTATCTTCAATGTTTAAACATTTTGTTTAATAGAAAATGCCATGCTCTATAACATTAAATGTTTTGCGTTGGATGGAATTAATTCCTAATGTTTTACTTTGAATCTATAAAATGTACAAGAATTAACTGTATCTTAAATTTCTATCTGTAACTGCTGATGACATTGATATAAAACTAGTATCATTTTACTGTTGCAAAAGCGTTTCTTTTGCTAATAGAGAAAACATGAAGAGTAATTGCCTCATTATTTGTAAATGCACAAGGAAACTTGAAATCAAATGAGTGAAATGGATTTAGATTAAAATAGCCATTTGATCCACATGAAGAGTCTTAGTTATTAGAATGACATACAAATGCACCTTATGTAGATTTCTTACCATAATGACTAAATTTTAAATAAATACTAAATCTTCAGATGATTTGTGTCTTCTGTTCTTAATGTGATTAGTGATATCTAGAGATATCTGTTCATGTAGACTGTATAGCATATAGATAGCTAGTAAAGGTGAATACATGTTTTGTGTAATTACCTATTCATCATGAACTTTATTAAGGTATAAAAATTGTATTTATTTTTAATGAAACATGCCTATTTTTTGTTCTTATGGTGAACAAAAGTGGTTTTTGCATAATAAAAGCTTTTCCAAATAACAAAAAAATTATAGATTTAAGCCACAAGATAAATGAAAAACGGCATTCTTATTCTCTACTGCTAGACAGCTCAGGCAGTATTTTCTATACATGTTTGGTGTGAACCTAACCTACATTACCTCATGCTTCCCATCAACCCCACTGACTAAGAGCTCGTACATCTGTGAGACTCTTCAACTGTCATAACAACCAAGGTACAAATCACTGTTATGTCAAGTGTCTTTAGGGGAACAGCATCATATATTTGTCTCTTCATCACCCAATACCAGAAGGAATGAGCTAAACCAGAATACTCTTTTATAAACAGGACTCTGAATGCTGTCCTTAAAAAATAAGTTTTGGTTATAGGGTTTCTGGAAAAGACTGAGAGAAGATATTTGGGCTATTAAAGACTTAACTGTATGTTAAAGTGAGAATTTGATTCATTATACTTGCATCTCACATACTACTAGATGATAGCACAGAGGAAATAAGAAATTCATGCCTTTTAATTTTGATATAACTATGAATAATTGTCATTTGAAAAATGAACAAAATGATAAATCAGGCTTGATGCTAACAAGAATATGGTTTTCATAACAATTTGACTGCACCAGGATGTCTGATCACCCTATATTAACTAATTCCAGTCTCTTTCCAAAGTAGATAGAGAGAGCTAATGTGAAAAAATTTAGATTGAGTTAAATTAATTCCATTTAGATAATTTAAGCAATCTTTTGGGATTTTTTTCTATGTAACTTTATAGTACCTACTGTTTTTTAGTCCTTGAAAATAGTTATGGGAAATGGGACAGGGTTTACAGGCTTATAATTGTAAAATATTTCCCATTTTATTCTGCACAAAATAAAGTTTACACTCTGATAGATATGATCAATATTATTGAGAGAATGACTTCATATATTCCCAAAGGATCTTACATGAACTTTGTAGAATAAAATAGAATCCTTTGATCTTCTTGAAGGAAGACTTACAACTACTTGCTCTATATGATGTCCGTTTAGTTTAATAAATATATAGGAAACAAAGTGATAACACCATCTTTGATAGTAAGCAAAATGCCAGAATTTTAGAAAAAAGAAAGACTGCAAGTTCAATTCATTTAAATCACTTGAGTTACATTTTTTGAAAATCGCATATAGCATAAACTGATTGTCTATATACCTGGATTCATTAGTTAAGATAAATTCAATTTGCATTCAAAACACTTAATTTTCTTTTAACAGTGTTCTTTTATACAAAGCCATCTTATTTAGTTAGTGTCTGGTGTTACCATACATGAACCAAGCAGTTTGACTATGTTATTTATAGAGCTACAGACAATTCTTTCTAACAATGGAATTCTTTGTGTGGGCATTTTGTAAAACATGTCATCTATCAGCTAATAAAACTATCTAAGAAGTTTTATGATACAAGATACACATAAGCAAGAAAGATAAAAGGAAAGGTTAACACTTCTTCAGCATCTGTCAACACTGTCTCCTGTTACATCTGATCAACTTTAAAGTAAATGCAAACACATGATATCATTTACAGTAATAAAAGGGAATGCTACCCAGCAGCTACTTTACTTTTATCCATTCTACAGATCACTCATCACAGACCGTCATGGGGTGAGGGTGACACTGCTTTATGGGGCATCTTTGGCAGTGAAGCACATTGCCTCAGCTCTTCAAGGCTGATCATACACCCTGTAATTAATAAAGGAATCCACCCATGTGCATTTCTTACTTGAAATCTTGAGAAGGAAGAAGAGAGAGAAACACTGCTGCTTCTTTTACTTAAAGGGGTAAAAGAGAGGTAAAGACAAATATAAAAAGCAAGAGTAGCAAAATCTGAACAACCAAATGTGTCATTGCTGTCTCAGAGATTCAAATACATTTACAGAGTGAAGCAAGGACACTTTTGTCTAGGGCACTGGTTTCCAAAGTGTAGACCCTCAGTTAATTGAATCAGTAACACCTGTAAAAGTATTAAAAAGGCAAATTCTCAGGTCTTGCCCCGTGAATCAGAATCTCTGTTCAAGGTACCTAGGAATGTGTGTTTAACATACTCTAGAGATGATTCTGATACATTTTAACGTTTGGGAACCACCACTTTGGGGAATATCAGCAGGCTGCATATTGTGCGTTTTCCCTAGCTAACAATTTAGTTTCAATTATAAATAACAAAAGTAATAGATATGTGGATGTCTGAGTTTATTTAAATAAGAAAACAAATAAATATATGAGTTTCATAAAATTTATTAGTAACCTCAAAAGATGTTTGGAAATTCATTTTTCATATATTTTATTGGTAAGCGCTTTAATTTGACTCACATTATTCAAAATCTGTGAAAACTCTGCTTTCTTCTTACTCAATTAACTATATATTACATAGCAAATTAAAATGGTAGCCAATAATATGAATAATATCCAATACAATTATGGTTTAAATCATTTTAGTTCCAATTTAAATTGTAATCTATATTTTAAAGATTTTCTTTCTATTTTCAGTTATCATTCCAGTCCGGAGGCAAATCATTGTCTATGTAGATAGATTCTATTACATGTCCTTTAAAATGGTATTTGGAAGGAAGACTATTAATCTCTTGAATTCTGGAAGACTATTCCTAGTTCTATCTTTCTACAAACACTTCGTTAAATGCCTCTTTGGAATGAAAGGTATACATCCAAGAAAGTGCCTTTAAGGTCTTTTTCCTACAGAATTTATAAAGTAAAAAACAACTGTTTCTTTCTGATGGAATGGGGAGTTTAAAAATCGTGAACAAGAAGTCATGGACTAATTAATTACTAAAGGTTGTCTGCAGTTTACTTGATCGCTGAGATCTACGTATTTTCTTATGGAAAAATCAGAACTTGGCCGTGCCTGTGAGTCCTTTGTTGGCTGTAACCATTTTCAAGAGTATGAGGTTGAGCATGTGCTGCTGTGTAAACTTACTGAAATCTGGGGACAGAGACTGCCCAGTTATTTATACCTCAAAAGAAAATAAATGATTTGACAAATTATTCACCATTGACACACATGGAATTAACCACTCTTATTTGTCATTACTAAAAACTCAGTGATACTATGGCTGGACTTTTTCAAACCATGAGCAGGCATAGATTAGATGCATGGGTGGATACATGGATCGGTAACAGCTAGCTAGCTAGATGAAAGACCAGAAAAATCTCAATGATCAGAAAAAAGAAAACCAAGCATGAGCCCAAAATATGTGACATTATTGAAACATAAATATTTTAGAAAGAGGGAAAATGACCAAAAATAATAATAATAAACTTTTTAGTAGATCATTAAAATGTTTGCTTAAAAATGACTTTTGGGATGCTTTCATCAAAAAACCTAATGAGATAAGCTGAGTTGATAATTGAAACAATTGTTTAGAAGATCAAACATGTATTTCATGACACTGAGCAAAAATCCATTGAGAAGAAAGAAATTATGAGCATTAGAGGATAGACTGAGGAGGTCACTCATAAAAGTACTTAAAAATGAAAAGAAGAAAAGGAAATAATCAAATATTGGAGACAACCAAATGGTTCTAAAGTAGAAATATTTGTGGATCTCTTAGACCTCTATATATCGGTGGAAAGCGTTCACTGAGGCAAAAACACAAAAGCCTTTGAAGGTGTCATTAAAACTCCTTAAAGATAAAGGAAGTATTATACATTTCCTGACATAAAGGTAAAGCAAAGAAAACAGACATGGCATGGACTTAAAACCTGCGACACTGAAGGACATAAAGCTATGTAATTAAATTAATGTTTTCTGGGTCAAAATAACTGTGCCCCAGATTATTATACTGCTAAAGCAATGGGAAGTTATGTGCACCTATACGCAAGAATTCAAAGCATATTTTTCAACAATGTGCTTAAATAAATTCTAATCTCAATCTGAGTGAAAGAAAAATAAATATTATCAGAGAAGAGTTATGCATCCTGCAATATATACTAAATTGGAATTGTAATGATAGTGTGTATTTTTTAGTTATTATCTTATCACAAGATGGTTGCTTTAGAATCAGGTATTATATCTCACAAAATAAAGAGGAAGCAGAAAAAAAATTAAATGATCTCTTTCCTGATGTATCTTAATCTTTCTGCAGGAAAAAATATCTTTCTCATTAGCACAATAATGGTCTACCCCTAATTATTCATTGGTCAAAACCCGATGATATGAGCTTCCATAAGACAGTTCATTACAATGGGATTATGCTTATGCTTTGATTACGAGGGAATGAAATTCAAAAGGAAGGAAACATATTTATAAACTTGGAAAACATATGGGTAGACTCTAAATAAGCACTTTAGCTTAAAACAATGTTAATAAAATACTAGTTTAGGGTGCAGAATCAAAGGCAATTGAAACAAAAATACTATAATGAAATCTTATGAAAGATCAGAGTCTTCCACCATTCATGAGAGGATGGGGATTGTGATGATGAACTTCACATTTCAAGTCAAGTGTTTAAATTAAATTCTATATAGTTAAAATATATATAATCATCGAAGTAACATATTATAATTAATTGCTTGAAAATAAGTTACAATGTAAAAGAGAAAATATGATTATTCAATTAGATAGTAGAATGAAAAGAAAAATCTGAAAATAAAGGGGATAAAAATATAAAGATACCTAAGTATATCTAAACTGTGAATTCATGGATTTCGTTTCACTGCAGTCTCTGTTTCTGTGTCTATTAGAGGTATTTTCCAATAAATATAAATAACATAAGGAAGATACGGAGTTACCATGGTATCACCAAGGAAATAAAACTATACATTAGATATTAAAGAATAAATTTGAAAATAAAATCAGTAAGTAAAACAGAATTGAAAGTCCATACATAAATCTGTATATGTATAGAAAATGAACATGTAGTAAAGTGATATTTTAAAACAATGGAAAAAGCTTGACTTATTTAGTCAAAGATATTGCCATAGGTGAATACCTATAATGTGGGGTAATAGGAAATGAGGGAATGTATCTAGTAAGCTGTAAATGTATGGATAATAATTCTATACTTATATAAAAATAAGCACACTTATTGTATTGAAGAAGTAGAATGTATAATAAAAAATGATATTGGGAATTAAGGAACATTTTGTTTTGAGCCCCTTTAATTGATTTGATATACTTTTGAAAAATTACATTATGGAGTTCACTAAAATGTTTAAATGCAAGTATTTCTTATAGAAATATACACTAAATTAGATGCAAACTAAGTTAGGGACTTCCATTTAGAAACAGAAGCACAGTAATACCTATTTGTCATAGAGCGCACAAAATTATAATCCATCTGTTAGAATTGACAAAACAAGATTTTTGTTTACAGTGTGATTTCTTGCACTTAGAGAACATAGCATAAAAAGTAATAAAATTAGCTATATTCTTGCAATTGACTTTATGACCAAATACTGTAGCATTTTCCCTATCCATTTTATAGACCTCAGTACCTAACAATAAAGAACAGTAGAATGAAAAATCTTGTATAAGTCTACTTCAAAACAAAAGCAATTTTCGTGGTCTACACATTTACAATTGCCTTTCTTTACAATCTCTAGAGAGCTCTTTATGATCACTTGAATTAGAACTTTGGGCAAAGAGCTTACTCAAAGTGAAACTGCTCTGATAGTTATTCTTGACCACGGTACATTGCTTTTCTTTCCCCAATGCCAGGCACTCCAGCAGTGTGAACAGTCAAGGAGTACCACTTAAAATATAGACAATAAAAACGATAAGAGTTCCCTGAAGCAGATGAAGAATACATGTGCATTTTCTGTTTTTTAAAATATAACATCGAAGAGATCATCAGAAGTCAGGATATCTATTGTATTTCAGAGATTTGCCCAATACAGTTCTTGAACAAGACAATCTCCTTACTACTTTGTTAGACATTGACTATGTTTGATAATTTGGGGACACGTTTCAGAGCATTGTTGTTTATTTCAATCAAATCTGTTTGTATCTTGATTACAGAGATGGATAACTGTGAACAATAGCATTAACTTAAGGATCTCCTGTGAGATAGTAACTAAAATAGTATCAGTCCATCACGTCTGTATGGCTATACCACTAAGGATATACATAAGGAGATAAAGTTCTAAGGAGGAAATCTTTTTTGTTTGTTTTCTTTAATTTACATATCAACTTTCATGGATTTTTCTGCAAAGAAATATTTATTCAGGTTTATGTCAGTATCATGGATTACTGACAGATTAACAAAATTTTGTCTTCATATTCTGTTTTCTTCAATTCATGTAAATTGAATGTCACTTCTGAAGTCTGCAATCCATTCACCATGTAAGACAGATTCACTTTCTTCAGTCATTTCTGAATATTTCATGTTTATTTTCATAGAATAACACCTCTGCCTGGATCATACATTAGGTCTTATTCCATCCTACCCCCTTTTTCAACACATTCTTATCCTATATATATTTGTTTCAGTTAAAATTTAAAATTTGTGTGAGAAATAAATCAATCTCAGAATTAATATCTAGAAACTCTTTTGTAAGGCAGTTGAGTCTATGAGAGCACCCAGGACTGGGTTACAATTGATGCTACCAATATGGAAAACTATAAATTCTAGTGGTCACTTGTTTTCTGTGACGTTCCCACTTCATTATTTATTTCTCCCCAACCCTCTGATCTTTAACCACAGAAAGAATTTTATTTCTCTCTGTATCAGTTTTCTTTTGGTTTCATGTGACTCCCAGAATTCTCAATTATTAAATCTATACAGTGAAGGGTTAATTGTGTAGTCCCTTAAGACTGCCTGGGTTTGAAATTTAACTCCAATATTTATTGGTTATGTGACCCTGAGAGACATTTAACCTCTCTGACTCTTGATATCCTCATCTCTAAAACAGGGATCATAAGAGCTCATATTATTTATATATACACAAATGTTTTAGCTTTGATCTTTTGTAAAGGCCATTTATGAGTGTGAAAATAGGGCAGGAAAATACATGATTATATTGCCATACTACCACATTTCCATAAAAATTCACCTTGTAAAAACATGTTTTTCTTTCACTAATCTTTTCTCCTACATATCGTTGAGGCTCCATCATACAGACCACAAAATTATTTCATATAGTAGTTAGCTCAGACTCTATTATTTTTGAAAGAATTAACCTAGTCACAACATTTTAAAAAAAATCTGGGTGTACACATTTGAGTTTATCCCCACCCCTACTTCTCATATCACTTTTAGTCACCCTAATCCACACCAAAGGAAAAGGAATGCAACCTGACTGAGATCATGACACTAAATATTGCTTTTTCTGACAGCAGCACTGTCATTTCTGCCATCTCTCATGCAAAGCCATGCAGACACACTGGCACAAGTTCAAGACCTCCTGAGAGCTGATGGTTTTCTTTACTTTGTCTTGCTCCAATTTAGCCTTTGGCAAAAAAAACCAAAAAACAAAAAACAAAACCACCCTCATTTCTTGTTTCAGGAAAGGAGGGTACATAGAACAAAGGTGATTTGAAAAACATATCTGAAAAGTGGCAGTTCTTTTGTGTCTATCTGCTTTTCTCTTGAATAGAATATTTTTCATAAGTCCGGTCTTCACCTGAAGTATTACATGGTTACCTGAAGCATTAGTTTCCCACTCCACCCACTCAGGCTGTCAAGACAGGCTCATTTCAAGGAGTAGGAGCGAGAACTATTGTCTCAAACAAAAACAGTCTTGAAGTCTTCCTGGAATAACGTTCCTCAGTCATTGCTGTATTCTAAAGTGACAATGCGGTGAATTCTGATGTCCGTTTAAAAAACAAAATTAAGCTCATTTTAAATTCTGAAACTACTACATTCAAGAATTTAAAGGTTTAATTATGCTTTACTGTGGAGTCTTTTATATATCAGATCAAAAATTTCACACTGGAGATTCTATTGTTCCTGATTTATTCTATGTCGAGTTTGCTTGTTGAGAAAGCATGAGTTTCTGCTTAAAGAAGCAGATAATCTGACTTCTTGACTCTGCCAATGCCTGCTTGTGAGCTCTGAATAAATTACATAACCTTTCTGTGCCTTGTTCCATCCCTTTATGAAAAAAAGACGACTTGTTTTATTACCTTCCATGTCACAAAGGAATTAGATTGTCTAGAATGTTTGCTTATAAAGGATTCTGTACTACTCTGTGGTTCTTTAAAAAATTAAATAATAAAACTGGCAGTTGAAGGCATAAAGTGCACATTTAAGAGACTAAATTAATTATTTAACAATCTTATCAGAAATCCCTAAAATATTTGATGTAATAAATACGAGTGCATTTATAAAATGATTGCTTATTTTCCTGCAAAAAAAGATAAAGAAAGATAGTGTAATATGTTTTAATACAAGCATATATCAAGGATTAATACATACTTTGATGTCATCAATTGATAGAAAAAAAGTCAAGTATCACAAATTCATCTAAATCATTGCCCTATATATAAAATCAACTAAGCAAGGACAACATTTAACCTGAACACACGAGAAAAAAAATTTATGGAAGCCCATATTCAGAAAATTAAGCATGAACATGTTTCCTTTAAGCATTAATTATGTTCATTTGCTTTGTGTATGTGTGTGACTATTAGAAACAAGGAATTTAATATCTATAAGGAAATATATTTCAAAATAAAAAGAATCAAAGAAGAATTTAGTCTTTATAACTCTTCCTCATATCTTTAGCTATGCTAAAGATTAAATCATATTCTAAAAACCATCAAAAAGAGGCATCTCAGGATATCTCAATCATTATGTATAAGATTCATTTTCAAAAATTCTTAAATTTTAAAATCAAATTTCCTTGTGCTATATTTTTTCAGAGTGACATGCTCTAGTCTACAACTATTTCATTTTTGACATACGAAATACAAAGTGACCTCCTAGACTTAATTTTAAAACTATTCACTAATATATGTTTGATATGTGAAATTTCTTATAATTGATATTTAACTTACATAGTCTTTAAGAAATCATTGTCTTCAAATATGTAAAATCTTATCAGAAAGAAACAAAATTCTTATATTGATGCCCTAATCGATAATATTGACTTTTACTACAACTCTATCTGCTTTTTACTTATTATCACTGCTATTCCACTACACTTGACCATAAAAATGTGTCTCCATATTTGCAAATGTTCTTTTCTTTTTTGTTTGCATACTAAAATTAATACTTCATCTATAAACTGTGTCATCTTAGTATTAAAGTACCATAAAAATTTAGATATATGACACATATGGTACATGACTAAACTTCAGAAGAATAGAACAACTGAAAATATTTTCTTAAGACTCAGAAAACTCTCTTAGGAGATGCTGGACAGTTTCTATCTTGCTGTCTGTGTCATTCTGAGATGAGGCCTATTAGTAGTCTCAGGGTCAATGTGATCTTCCCTGTATCAGCTTTCCAATCAGCTTTTCTGCTGAGGGTCACTCTGAGTCCCTGAGACCACCCTCTGTATTCCTCTTCTTGAGTCTTTTATCATAAGAAGCTGAAGGGAGCACATTCAGTTTTTCAGCTTACCACACTTTTTCAACAAGAATGCTTCAAGGTGGTTATATCACACATTGCTGGACACCTCCTTCCAGAAATGTACCAGGGACCTTTTGTCTTTGCAATAATAACTGGATGTTTCTAAAGAAAGTCTCTTCCTTTGTTGTTTTTCTTATTTACTATTTATTCTTCACTATGCCTGGGAACAGAAAACATGGATTGCTCTATCCTTTTGTGTCTTTATTCTTCTAGTTCAGCTTCATTTTCAGCTTATTTACTGTGAAGAAGTATCTTCCCTCATTTTAAAAGAAACCAGTTATTCTTCCAGGTGTTGTCCACGGCATGTTATCTGGAAACTACAGGAATTTAATAACCTCTCTCTTCATAAAGCTTGGTTTTCTTGAAGATGGAGACTTGTTCTGAGCTCAACTAGTTTTGCTCTCTTGCTCTGGGGTCCTGAGTGGCCTTCCTAAATAAGAAATGGAAGTTATCAATAAAATGTATTTGAAAAGGGATAAATAAAAAATTTAAGAATATTTGCAACATATTATCTTTGTTATTGTCAATGCAATCTATACAGGTAAATTATTGATCAAATCACCCAATTCAAAAGTTCTTACAGACTTGAAGTAATTTTGATAGGCCACATTTTACACTTGAAAGACTAGAATTTATGTTCTAGGATGAACAATATGTGGTGAACTAAACATATAATTTAAGCACACAGACAAGACACACACAAACACATGTGTACAAAAACTATCATAAATAAATTTAGCTACAAAAATACATAGGACTAACTAAAAATGTGTTTTACTATTCACTTCACCTCTATTGTTATTACTGAATAGGTAAATCAGAGATAACTAACTGGTTTCAACTCACAGGTCAATGCAGATTTGTATATAGTAGCAAATTTGCAGAGGAACATCATATCAAGAAAAGTTATTGATAGAAAAAGAGTATTCTTGTCCATGTTGGACATGAGTAGAATGTCATGTTATTGTCATATATCATTGTCCTTGATTGACATAGCAAGTCACACTTGACCATGATACTATTACTCCTGGGCAGAGTCCTCTTCTTTCTTCTAATTTTACAAGTTTAGTTGCCGTATTGCACTTACATTGGCCCTGTCACAGAAAGCATTTTCTTGCCCCAGACTCCTTTGCAAGTTAGTGTCTTTAATCTCTGTTTGAATCAGAGTTTAGTCTTTAAATTACAGAAATGTGCTGCTGCCAGCACCCAGTATTCTTAACTCTACTACTACTGCTCTAGTTAGCATTCTACTTCATTATTATTGCATAATTTAGTTCAAATGCTGGAAATTCAAAAACTGTAAAAAAATATTTTATTGAAAAGTAGTTCATCAAAGGCCTTCTTTAAAGTAGCTTCTGCAAGGAACTTTTTTAATACATATTTTTTGTTATACATGATAGAGGCGTTTTATACCTTTTTTGACTTATTAAATATTTATTGAATGACTATTGTATGACATGCATTGTTTCTATCTTAGTCTATGTGGAGCCTGGAAGTCTTTCATTAAGTTTATATAGTCACACTTTCCTCTATTGTACTTTCTTTATTTCCCTTCTATCAAACATTCTCTCTAGGAGGACGGATTTAAAGTGTTCTCCTTGAAAAGAAATGCTGTCTTTGGAAGTTTGTAGTGCTAGTATTTCTACTCAGTATAACAAGAAATATGTATTATACCGAATTTATAGAATGTTTGAAATCAACTTAATTGTCAGCCATAAGAAAAAAGTAGCTTTTCCTATCTCCTTTAATAAGAAATGACCTCTAATTTTAAGAACTGTGTGTCACTCAGCAAAACTCACATGATACTGACACAAGAGAACATGATTTAAACATTATTTAAGCTGAAAGAAAAGAACCAGGATCAAACATAGTGTTTCATGCTCCGTAATAGAAGATCCATAACTACATCGTACAGTAAAACAGACAGGCAAACAGAAACTTGCCAATCAATTGATTTTTATGCATATTTTGCAATTAAGTGGAGTCAATCAAGACATATTAGGAGAAAACAACACAGTACTATGAGATATGTCTTTGTTCAAAATGTGTAGATGTATAACTGGAAAAAAATATTAAATAAATACCCTCGTGTGAAATGGACAATTAATGTTTCAAAACAAATGTTTTACTTCCACCTACAGATAGACTATAGCAGCAACTCCAATACTGAATTATTTTTCTTTTCATCACCTCTAAAGCCTGTGTCCAAGTTGAACACCGAATAGTGTTTGAGGCACGTCCAGCTTTCACAATCACAGATTATTTAGGGTGACTGGGCATGTGTATTACCTGTGACGATAGACAAGCTCAATGCTGCAATAATTTCACAGTGCAACTTTTGTGTGTAATAAATACAATAAAAGCAAATAGATCCATATTTTTGTTCTCAAAGTGAGAGAGCCCTTCTCCAAAAATGCACTGAAATAAATGGGTATTCTTCAGTTCCTCTGATGAAAAACATGTCTGTGATATTGCTAGCTTACATAATAGTGAATTCTAAAAATATGCTCAATTAGAAGAATCTGGTAAAACCCAGATAGATAATTGCATTAAAATTGTGAATAGTCTTAATCATTTGACTAATTTCATAACACTTATAATACAGTACCATATAGCCAGTGAGATATATACATTATAAAGATAACATTCATGAGCATTAAAATAAGCATGAGTATCCTGACAATGTAACTCTGTAATGGGCACAAGATGACATATCAAAATATATAGGAGTCTCTTGATTACTTATAGAAAAGGAAAATAATTTTGAAAATCATAATTGCTGTAACAATATTTATACAGTGCTTTAGCATAGTTCTTTACAAAATCTTTTCATGTATCTGTAACATTGGTTCAGAAAATAAAATGCAATTATGTGGAAATAATATGGTAAAAGCATGTAAGAATTAACACGACACAAATATTTTAAATAAGAAGTAGGAATAAACCCATTTTACAAATTCATAAGTACTTTAAAGATGTAAAAACACTTCCTTTTTAATTAATATCTATTTTTGATATCAACAAAAGTTTTGAGTTATTGTGTGTTTATTGCTTTGTTAAAGGATATTCCCAAACTACATATACTGTCAATAATCAGTTTCTTCAATGCATACTTGCGTGTAAGCTTTCATTTAATTTTTTAGGCCCTCTTACTGTACATTTTTTTCAGACATTATGAACAACAAGGAAGAGGTATCACTCAGAATGCTAGCTTACAAGCCTTGTGTTCCAGTCTGTATTCAAAGCTGAAGAAACGTATCAGCAAAATTCCCTTTTACTATCCTCCTCCTTTAAGGAACATAACATTTTTGAAGCTTTAGCAGCCGCATGGTATCTGTTAGTCATAAAATTCTGACATCAATAAACTAGGTACTGATATAATAATGAAACTGAAGCCCATGTAGATTAAATAATATCCCAGATCTTCAGCCAGCCATTGACAGAGGCAGAACTGAACACAGTATTTTGTTTTGTTTTGCAAGTAAAGCAAAAAAGTGTTATAAATAAGTACAAACCTGCAAGTCCGACAGACAACTCGTAGACATTCATGGGTCAGAAATAATAACCTGGCTCACTTGGGGAATTTGATTGAAAATTTGAAACACACAATTACTCTTTTTATGCATCAGTGATTTCAATGCATACTATTTTTCTCTGTCACTAGAAACTATATGGTTTCTCTCACTATTTTCCCTATAGCGATTATCCTTAGATAGAATCAAGCTTTGCTTTTTCTAAGGTATAAAAATAATCTAGTTATTATAAATTGCATCAATCTTATTTTCACTATTCAGTAAAATCATAATGGTCTATCACATTTTATCTATTTCATTTGTTATGAACAATTTGGATATTATGGGAGTTTGGACATCATACAGAGAATGTTCACAGAAGGGACAATCTTTATTTTATTCTATATTTATATTTGGAGTCATGGCCTAAATACACTGATTAAAAGTCCAGTCTCTGAAGTCAATTCTACCATAAGTGTGAACTTGGGCAGACTACCTGATCTCTTAGGATTCATGGCTAAGGAAATTCATTAACCAGATGATAAAATTAGTGAATTCATGTAAAGAATTTAGAGCATGATCTGGCCCATAGTTATTCCATCAAAAAAAAAAATGCTGCTCTTTTTACAACTTGCATGTTTCTAACTGAATTTATCTTTAAGCCCTAAAATCTCTCCAGTCTTCTTATATCCCTTCCATTCCCATCACTGGAAATGTACTACTCTGAGCAATGTACTAGCTCTAACTTAAGGTTGAGATTCTCTTTAGCAAATTTTTTACACATTAAATTTCTTGCCCCAAATATTTTCATTCTATAATATGGCTTACTTAAATGTATACATGCTCTAACTTACTTTTAGGAGTTCAATTATTTTAGACTGATGCATATGTTCTCCTACTCCCTTTTTTCCTTTCAATAGAAACACTTACAAAGCACATAAAACATTTTTTACATGTCTGGCTATGTTCAGCAGATTTATCAATCTGAGTTTTACAGTCTGAGTTTTGGCCAGGCGCAATTCACAGAGACCTTCTAGCTTGATTTTTTTTTTTTTTAAATTATACCTAAAGTCTTCATATGATATTTTTTGCTCTAATTGGAATTATACATGCCAAACACTATATATTATGTCATAAGTCAAACAATGTTTTATAGAATAAAAGCTTCAAAATCCTCTCTAGACATTTGGAGATATAGCTACAACATCTCATTAGAGCATAAAGAGTAGTAATTGGGTCAGATGTTCTTTAAACATTATTTACATTTTATACCTTCTTATAAGTTTTCAGTACCCAATTTGATTGTGTTTTTGGCACACAGTGAATCTAAGTTTGTGGGTCAACCTTGGGCCAATTCTTCTTTGTGTATTGGCAAATTATATAGTATATCTGAGTTTCAGTTTCCTTATTTTTTCTTAATTTTGATTTACTTTTTATTTACTTGTTTTTATTATTTTATCATTTTTTCCTTAGATTGCTACATGCATTTTTGGATATTGAAATCACACCTCAGTCTGTGTGCACTGCACTCCACATTCACCACAAGTTCTAATGCCTTTTACCAGCACTATATTGACTCCTTCTTTCTCTAATTCCTTCTCCTCACCCCAGAGCCCTGCAGCCAGTCTTGCATACTGTGAATTTGTTGAGATTTCTCCTTTTCTATGCTGTTTTTCCCTTTATAGTCCACATAGAAGTGAATTCATCCTGGTTTTTTCTTTTTAATTTTCTTTAAGGTTTATTATGTTTAGCATAATCCCTTCCAATTCCATCCAGATTATTGTAAAAGGGATACTTTTACCTTTTCCTTGAATGTATGTATAGAATTCCAGTGAATACATATTCTACAGATTCTTTATCCAGTACTGTTGACAGGAATCGAGATTGTTTCCATGTCTTGGCTATTATGAATTATACTGCTATGAACAAGAGGTGCAGATATTATTTCTCATTGGTGTTTTTTAATGTTTTCTGGGTAACTGCCTAGAAGTAGGATGGCTAGTTCAAAGACTAGTTTAATTTTTTTTTTTTAAATCATAATGTTTTCTAAAGAAGTTGCACTAATTTACATTCCAACCAGCAATGTAGGCGAGTTCTTTTTTCTCTACACTCTTACCAACAATTGTTTTCAGCCTTTTTTTTATATAGGCTATTCTCATTGGTGTGAAGTGATATCTCATGTGGGTTTTATTAGTATTTCTCTGATGATAAGTGATAGGGAACATTTTTTCATGAATCTGTAAGCCATTTGTGTGTGCTTTCTAGAAAGTCGTCTATTCATTCCTTCTGTTCTTTTTTTGAGTTTGTTGCTTTCTTGAGCTCTTATGTGTTTTACAAATTAGACTCTTCTGATGTATGCTTGCAAAAATCTCCCATTCAATGGCTGCCTTTTTATTTTAGTGGTGGTTTCTTTGTATGGAATTTTTTTAGTTTGATTTGGTTCCATTTATTTACTTTTATTCTACTTTCCTTTGCTGTAGATGTTACTTACCCAAAGATAATCTCTAAGGTTGACATCATGGAGCATTTTTCCTACATTTCCCCTATGTTTCAATGGATTTGGGTATTATGCCCAGATCTTTGATCCGTTTCAAGTTAAAGTTCATGTATGGCACTATTGAATAATTTAATTTCACTTTTTGCAAGTTTTTGATCAGTGTTGCCAACACCATTTTGATAGACTTTCCTTCCTCCATTTCCTGCTCTTGGTTCTTTTGTCATAAATTAACTTCCTGTATGTCTATGGTTTTATTTCTGGGCTCTTGATTGTACCCCAGTTGTCCATGTACATATTTCCATACCGTATTGTTCTGATAACAAGATGGTCATCTTACCCAAGCAACATACGGATTTGATGCAATCCTATAAAAATATTCAAGGACGTTTTTGAAGGAATTTAAACAATACTAAAATTTGTATAGAACCAAAAAAGCATTGACTAGCCATAGTTATCCCAGAAAAAAAGAAGAAAAATTTTTGACTTCATGCTAAGCTACAGAGTGTACATAAGTATAAAATATTTGTGATATATTTATAGCTATACATATGTGTTTGATACTTATATATACTTACATATGTAAACACATTATAAATCAATGTTTACATAATACATGTCTATGCCAAATATATGTAAACTGCATATATTTATTATACAAGTTTAAATATAAATGCATATATTTGCCATGCAGAATATATATTTATATATATATATATATATATATATATATATATACGCATGGTATATTTTTATTTTATATATGTTTATTTACATAAGTATGTTGCCCCCATGCATCCATAAAGTCATATTATATGTATCATCTAGAAGTTGAAAAATATTAAGCATTTGAACAGCTTTTGATTGAATTCAGGAGCAAACAGGAATAACAATAATGCATTTTTTGAAAAGCAAGATGTTCAAAGCTAATATCCCTTAAAAGGAACAGAGAAAAAAATCACACATTTTCCATGAGAACATTTTTCTAAAAGTTAAAAATTCAAGTATATCTTTACTACAGTGTTCTAATCTCATGAATACAGTGTTGTAATTCTCATGAATATGACATTGACCTGATATATATGTACAGACATGAAAAATCAAAGAGATCTTAAGGTCAGAAACCATAAAAATCAGACAAAATTGATGTTAGTATTGATGCACTATCACACTTCAAGGTCTTAGTATTGAAATTAACCGAAATTATTTCAGCATTGTAATTTACTGACCCTGAAAATTGATAGAGGTTTAAGTTGTTTTAGCATATTTGTAACATCATAAACTCTAAAATAATTTGTACTGTAAAACTTTTATCTAAGTACTTCCCTTATCTGGAACACTCTTACCCCAGATGATCACCTTTCTTGATTTCTCATGATCAGCTCTTTGAACTGATAACATCTCAGAGGGTACTTGCCTAACCACGCTATCTAAAATCATTCACCCACAATCTCTAACTTTAACTTGATTTTTTTTACCCATTATTCATCATTTCCTGACATTACATTATATCTCTAATTTTATTTGTTTATAGTATATATCACCAGTAAAGTGTGGGTGCTAGACCATTTTCTGCTTGATCAATTGCAAAGACAGAAGAGTTACAGAAGATCTGAGTCCATAGAAGGACTTTAATAAAAAAAAACTGTTTAATGAATGTTAGTTTTATGGAATGAGATAAAAATGGTAAAATTAAATATATATGTAAGTTAGATGAAAAACCAAAGTGTCTGTGTGGGGAAAGTGTATGACATGAGTCAAACAAATGAAAATACATTAATGTTTCTTTATTTATTGGCAAACTTTATTTAGAAGCTTGCAGGAATACATACAAGACACTATATGTGTTTTATGTGTAATGTTTGAGATTTCACACCTTTACACAAACATGAAATTACCCACCATCCAAGATGTGAGGCTCTAGCAGCCTCCAAAATTTCATTGTGCAGCTTTTGCTACTAACATTTCCACTCCCTGACCTATAAATATTGATCTATTATTATCATTTTTGATAATTATAAATTTTTGTATTAATATATTTATGCCATATATATTCCCCCAAACTTGGTCTTTGATATTCAGCAAAATGTGTGTATTTAATACATTGTTTTGCCTAGAGCATTTATTTTCCTTTTGATTGGTGAATAGTGTTCCATTATATGATTATACAAAAATAAATGGTCATTTGTTTTGATGATGAACATTTAGATTATTATCAGCTTTGAAATACTATAATTCATATTTAATTTTTTACATATGAATATTTAATTTTTAAACACAAAGTCCTTATGGTAGTACTCTCTTGATTACTGTAGCCTCAAACTAAAATTTAATATACTCTTGTGAAAGTCTCAACCTTATTTTCCTTGGACAAAATAAATTTATTATTTTAGTTATTTGTATTTGCACATGAATTGTATTTTAATTATCAATTTATATTTAATAATCTTCCAGGATTTGTTCTGAAAATAGACTAAATTTATACTTAAATTAGGGGGTAATGTTATCTTAGCAATATTTCCATTCAAATTAATGTGTATAGAATATGGACATTTTTACATTTACTTAGTTTCTTACAGCAATATTTTATATTTTTCACTAACCCTAAAATCAAATTTTAATTCTTAATGTGGCATGTTTTAATATCATTTTACTAATTTTCCAATTTATTTCACTAATATATATAAAAAAACTACTTATTTTTATAATCAAACTTGTTTTGTTATTTATAAATTTATACTTTAGTTCTAAAAACATTTTTTGTGATAACTTACATATACTATTATTTCTTATGCTACTGGAGAATATTGTCATTGTTTTTCTAACATTTATGACAGGCTAGAGACTTCAGTACAATAATATATTCTAAAATTGTCAGTGGAGACATCTTGGGGGTTTTATTCCTGATTTTAAAGAGAAAGCATTTAATATGTTGCCATAAATTAAGACATCAACTATAAAGGTTTTAAACATGTTATTTATAAATTAAGACTATTCTTTATTATTTTTAACTTCCTGAAAAAATTTTTAAATATGAATATGTATTTAATTTTATTAAATATATTTCCTGCAGTTATTGAAATTATCTTATAATTTTTCTTATTTATCCTATATGATGCTGAATTTTAATTTTAATATACTTAACTTTATATGTTAAGTTAATTTTTATTCACTTGATCATGTTTATCATTCTTCTGATTTAGTGCTAATCATGATATTCTAGTATTTTTTTTAAGTTTTTTAATCATATATTAATGATGTTACCCTGATTGGTATGAGAGAGAGTATTATTTTTATGAGGGTTACTATCAATATGATTATAACCTCATAAAATGAGTCAGTATTTATTGTTTTCTCATATATTTTCTAAAAGAGATTGTATAAGTGAGACATTTTTTCTCCCTTATATTATTTGATACAGCAGTCAACCAAACTGGAAATAGCACTTTCTTTATAGCAATGTTTTGATTATAATTTAAATTACCATAATTGACGCCAGACCAGTCAGATTTTCTTTTTATTATGGAATAAGACTTGGTAAGTTGTACATTTTAAGGTTTTCATCTAATTCATGGAAATTGTCAAATTTGTTTGCATACATTGTTTATAATATCGTCTTATTATTCTTTAATGTCTGTATATATGTATTTATGGTCTTTAATTAATGATACTGAAATTCGTGGAGTTTGTCTCTTTTGAACTTATCTGTCTTCCTCAGTATTTTCAATTTTTATTAATCATTCAAATGAGGTTGGATTTACTAATTATTCTCCATTTTTTATTTCATTTGTTTTTATTCTTTTATTTATATCTATACTTACAATTTATTTTAAATTTCTTATTGAATTCTCACTGGTTTTTAACATTATGTACATTTGATATTCAATATTATAAATTAACATCTGTATATACTGCAAATGTGCACCACCAGACGTCTAATTTTTGTTCTTTACTGTATAATCGATACATTTTATTCCATTTACCCACCCACCTTACTCTTTTTCTTCTAGTAACCACTATCTTGTTCCTATAAGAGTTTGCTTTAGTTTTATTATCCATTAAGTTTTTTCTTGATGTTCAACATATGAGCAGTATTACATGATGCTTGTCTTTCTCCTTAGCATAATATTACTTAGGTTCATCTATGTTTCATCATTTTCTATAGTTGAGTAGTATTCCTTTGTGTATATATACCTTATCTTCTTTACCTGCAAATAGTGATAATTTTACTTATTCCTTTCCAATTTGAATACTTTTATTCTCTTTTTTTGTCTAACTGCTCTGGCCAGACCTTCCAAAGCTATATTGAATAGTAGTGGTGAGATCATACATCCTTGTCTTGTCCCTTATCCTAGAAGAAAGCTTTCAATTTTTCACCATTGAGTATAAAGTTAGCTGTAGGTTTATGATATATGGTGTTTAAAACATCATGGTAAAATCCTTCTTTATCTGTTTTGTTGGGAATTTTGGTTCTAAATGGATGTTGAATCCTATCAGATGCTGTAGCTCTTGAGATTATCATATGATTTTTATCCTTCCTTTTGTTGATGTGTTATTGCACACATTTATTTGTTTGCATATGTTGAATAATCTTTGTATTCCTGGAATAAATGACAGTTAATCATAGTAGATGATTTATTTAATGCATTGTCTAACTCAGTTTGCTAGTATTTTGTTGCGGGTATTTGCATCTATGTTTATCAGATATATTGGTCTATACATTTTTTTTGTGATGTCTTTATCTTGTTTAGTATCAGAGTAATATTGACCTTATAAATTGTATTTAGAAGCTGTTCCTCCTCAAATATTTGAAAGAATTTCAAGATAGACATTAACTTTTATTGAACATTTGGTAGAATTCAATAGTGAAACCATCTGGTCTTGGGCTTTGTTTTAGGCAGACATTCTTTTAAAAATTCGTTTTCATAAACAATAGATACGTAGAAACTATTCAAATAGAGTCCATAATATTGATAAAAAAATACGCAGACAAGCACAGGTGATCTCAGAGAATAAATTTACTTAATCATAATTTTATCAAGGAGCTTGAGGATGTTGGAGACATGAGACCATCAGTTCTCTTTCTCTAGATGATACTTTCAAGGAATCCACACAGGACAAAGATGCTTGAGTTTGAGAAAACTTGTGGCTCCTTGTCCCTGGCTCCACTGACCTTTAAACATTTCCCCAGAAGTTCTCACCAAACCTAGCTCTTTCTGGGGCAGATGGAAGGTACGTACTCAATACCCTTTCTGTTCCTCCACCTAGTCACTTGAAGAAAGATACATTAATTTATATTACATCTGCCTGTATGATGAATCTCAGCAAAAATAACAAACTGATTTCCAAATGCCCTAGATGACATTGCAATAACTAAATATTACTTAAAACCATGCTTCAAAGGGTGAAATCTTTAATAATTAATGCCTTTTTGGCTCTTTAAATTCTCTAATGCATTTTCACACTAAATTGAATAAAGTGAGACATTGTATCCTGAGTATTAATTACCATAATATTAAAAGATACTACAGCTTTGCTTTGCAAGTTCAGCAATAGCAAACTGAAGCAGTAGAATTTCAAAGTTTGCTTGCTAAGTTTCTTCCCAGAATGTGACTTATATACACGTTCCTTAGCTATTTTATTTTACTGGAATTCTATTAATAAAAGCAAATACTTTGGATTACTAATTCAATTTCCTTTCTCTTGATCAATCTGTTTATCTTTTCTATTCCTTTATGGTTCAGTCTTGCAATGGTATTTGTTTCTAATAATTTTGGCATTTCATTTATACTGTCCATTTATTTCTCAGATAGTTGTTCATAATACTTTCATAATCTTATATTTCTGTCATATCTGTTGTAACTTCTTTTTCCATTCTCATTTTATTTGAATTTTCTCTTTTTCTTTTAAATTTAAATAAAGATTTTCATATATTTCCAGGCTAATCTTTGTTATACTTCTTTATAATGACATTTATCTTATTTTTTATTCTTAAAGGAACTAGTATCCTTTAAATGTAAGTTTAAAATTCTTATCTGTGATTTTTCTTCTTCCTGAGGAAGTTCTCTCTTTTGCTATGACTTTCCTTTTGGTACTGCTTTTACTGCATCCCATAGGTTGTGGTAATGTCTATCATTGTTTTTATTGTCTGCAGTTTTCTTTCAACATTAATTATTTGATGTTTTAATTGTCCCACTAGTTATTCAGTAGTATGTTGCTTAGTCTTCTCTTATTTGTGGTTTTCCCTTTCTTCTTTGGGTTGAACTTTAGCTTTATACCATTGTGATTAAAAATTATGCCTGATATTATTTCAATAATGTTCCAACAAATGATCTGTTCCCAAGAATTTTCTATATATGCTTGAGATGAGTATGTTTTCTGTACTTTTAGTTTTTTGTTCTTTTTAGGTAGACTGTTTTCTACATATTAAATCAATTTCATCTAATTTTCAATTTAAGGCAGTTGTTTAGTTGTTGACTTTCTGTCTGGATGGTCTGTCTATTACTATAAGTGCAGTGTTTAAGTTCCCTACTATTGTGCTTCTGTCAGTTTCTTACTTTGGGTCTCTTAATATTCATCTACTACATTTTGATGCACCTATGCTGGTGCATATATACTTAACAATTGTTGTATCTTCCCATTGTATTTCTCCTTTATCATTATATAATGTCCATATTTGTCCCTTGTTAGTTTTCAATTTTCCAGTAGGTACTGGTATGACCTTACCTTTCAGTTACTACCTGGTACTCTGGTGACTGCAAGTTCTCCATGCTGCGTAGATGGACTGTCATGTGACTGGGGAGGAGGAGTGTGCAGAGGGGCTTAACCACTACTGTGAATGAGCTGGGAGAGACCTGATTTAAGAGCCCAATTACATTGCTATCCTGCCTCTTTGAGCTTCTGTATCTAAAACTTGGCTATTAGCTATTGGTATACTTTGAGGAGCCAGTATGGAGCTGTCTGGGGACAAGGGAGAGAGTTTTAGTCAAGATTGTTTGGTCTGTAATACTTTTCACTAAGATTCTAGCTCCCATGATGCACTGCAGCTCTATCACTTTGGGATTCACTTGAACCAAGGAATGGGTCTCTCTGCTTTCTCTGCTCTCTCCTCCCTAGTGCCTTTGGTTATGCTGGCAGCCCTGCCAATGATGTAGCCCCTCTCTTCATCCATCACCTCTACAAGTCCTTCTCTAGTTACCTTCCACCATGAAGATGTGTATCTATCCCCTGTGTGCTGTTGTGATATGTAGAGAAATTCTGGTTTACGGATATTTGATTTATTAGTTATACATTTAAGAGTAGAAACTGAAGAAAAGCCTTCAGCTGCCATGATGATGCTCTTACTCTATTTTAGACTTTAATTTCTTCTTTTCTGTATTCTCACTTCATAAACTTAGGTCACTAATTTTTTAATTTTTAAAAAATATTCTAATAGAATGCTATGAATTTTGTAGTAAGCACCATTTTAGCTATGCCACATTAATTTAGGTAACTTGCGCTTTCATTTTCATTAAGTTTGAAATATTTTCCTTTTAATCTCCTTTATGATTTCTTACTTGACCCATGGATCTTTAGGTATGTATTAGCTAATTTGCAAAACATGGGATATTTTTATTTTTAACTTAATTTTGTTGTTCTTAGAGAACATACTTTATAAGATATATTGGTTTTAAAGATTTGAGTGGATCAGCATATAATGGTAAATCTTTCATGTAGACTTGAAAAGATTGTTTTCTTTTAATATTGACTATTGTGTTAGGCTAGACTGATTAAAAGTGTTGTATAACAAATTTAAAAAGAATTATTTTTTATTTTGTTTTATCTTTTCTGCCATTGATATATATATATATATAACATATATATGTATAGACATTTGCATATCGTTTATACATATATTATACATATGTAATGCATATATAGATATATCTGATGCTTGAACAATACAAATTTGAATCCACTTATGTGTGGAATTTCTTGTAAGCAGCTTATATAAACTTATGACATCCATAATCACAGTACTTGAATGCAAATGTATTTTCTCTACCCTATAATTTTATTATAATATTTCTTATATCTAACTTTAGTATAATAATACATTATGTAATATGTATATATATGACAAATGAAATACATTTTAATGTATTGTTTATATTTTCTCTGAGGCTTCCATTCAACAGCAGGCTCATAGTAGGTTATTTTGGAGTCAAAGTTATACATGATTGTTGATTGACTGCTTTGTTGGTCAATGCATCTACCTTTCATGCTTTCCAATTGTCAAATGTGTTTATGTGTGTGTATATATAAATGTATATATATATACATGTACAAACACACACATATATATTTAATACATAATATAGTAGAAACAATCCAATTTTAAAAACAGACAAACATAGATTTGATAAAAAGGGAGAGACTGAAGGGTCTGTAAATGATGTTACAAATAGAACACAGGTAAATTTAAATCTTAGAAGTATAATATCAAAAATGGAGCAGAAAAATATTTGAAAAAATAAGGTTCAAAGTTTTCAACATTTAATAAAAAACATCAATTTATAGACTAAATTTGCTCAATAAACGTTGAACAAAGTAGAAAGAGACATATCTAGACACACATACAACTGATAAAGCCAGAAAAATATATTAGAAGAAAATTTTGAAATTCTCTAGAGAGGAAAAATAATATATCAGAAGAGAAAGAAATTTAGATGACACCTCAATCTCATCAGACTCAACAGAAGATAAATGAATATGAGAAAACATCTTCAATTTATTAAAAGAAAAACAAACAACCCTGTCAATATGGAATATGTCCAGATTATAGAAATAAGATAAGGATTTTTTCAGAAAATTAATGTTGAAGGGGTTCACCTTAATTAGGCCCCCACTATTTCAAAATATAAGGCATTTTCTTCACTAAAAGAATGATACTAGATGGAAACTCAGATCTCTAGGATTGTAAATAGCAGATAAAGCTTGCAAACAAGAGTGTATGGATCTTTCTTATAAGAGAAAACACTGGTCATTTAAAGAAACTAAATTGTAAATTGACAAAAAATTATTTGTATATATATTTACGTATCATATATACATTTGCACATGTTCTATTTATTTTTTAAATTTATATTTAAGCAACATTGCATTTTAACATTATTGTTTCATGTGTACATAATTATAAATCAACGTACATGCTATTGTAAATTTACCACTAAATTCAATTCTATCTATGATAAAATTGATCCCCTTTTCTGATTTTCCACCTTTATTGACTTTTTCCATCATTACACTATCTTTATACTCAGTGATATTTTTATTTCAGTAAATAAGTTTCAGTTTTAATGTATTGGAAATAATAACAATCTATTATAAATAATGCTTTGCATTATTTTAATATTGTATCCTAAAATTTTATATAGAACATTCTCTAAATAATAAATTTCTTTTTAAATTATTTAAGAGTAGTGCTGTTAATATTATTTTTGTTTCTCAAATAAAAACCTTAATACAGTAGCTAAGCAGATTAAAACATTTGGAAAACACAGCCATATAATATCTAGACCTAGTCTCAATTTAATAATTATTAATGTATTTAGTAAGTACTCACTTTATGATTGGTTCTTTTTGTGCTTACAGTAAATTAGTCAGCAATATGTGCACCATTCACTTCATGGATTTAGAGTTAGTGGGCTAATTACTACTTCTTTTGAATTTTTAAAATGGGTTGTATGTCTGGCAAGTAATACTCAAAAGTCCACTCTCATCCAATTCTAACATTATAAAATTTGTATCATCACCATTAGATAGATGATAAAATGGAATAATCTTCTGCTAATATCATAACACTGTTTTTTATTTTTGTCAAATGTGCTTGACTCTTACAATAACACTGTGGAGCAATTTTTGTATTGTAAACTAATTTGAAATCATTACTATGGATTTCTTCGGGCATGCACTGTCAGTGGCATGAGAGAAACTGCACAGGCAAAGGAAATTGTATTGACTGGAATCAACCTCCCCCAGTAATACTACATATAATACTGTACTATATAATATACCATAATAATACTATAATAATACTATAACATATCACATCTTTCCAATTTTAATAGTCAGCTACTTCTAATTTTATTTTTTCTCCATATTTAATATTGAGCTATAGTGAACATCTTAAGCTAAAAGAGAAGCTTGTGTCATTTCATTTTTCCTTTATTCCATATCTTCACTAAGTCTAAAACAAAGTCTAATAAAAATATGCATAGTCATGTTCTTTATCTCCTTTTCCTTCTATAACACACTCCCTGAAATTACGACAGTCTCTTTCTATAACTGACATTCATGCTTTTGGCAATCATCTCTTTCTAATGAAATCTAGCTTTATATAGAGACATCAGTATAATACATTCCAAAGCGATCAGACTATTCTCGACCAACTCAATTTCTATGACTATGTCCTAGTAGAATAAAGGTCTTGTCACCTTGAAACAATACTGTTGATGCATCATTTTCAAGCAACTTAAGTTTACTTCTGTAGTAAGCCATTCTGTCATTCTTTTTTAAGCAAAGGTACAGGCAAGAACAAAGGTGAGTAAGTAAAAAAGGAAATAGAGGTGGAAGAGGCTCTTACTTCTTTTATTTAGTTGTTCATCTTTGTTATTCCTCTGGCCCCCGGGTCTTGAACCTGGTCCTTGGGGTATGTATGGATTGTGCTGGTCAGAGATAGCAGAGTTAATGGCTAAACCAGTAGGGTGTAGCAATCCTTTGGTTTTTAATCACTTTTTTGTTAACTTGAAATGTGACAGGAAAACAAAGTGAAATGATTCAACTTACAGCTTAATTTACTGTTTGTGACACATGCATACTCTTTGTCACAAACAAGCCAGGCTGCATGTAAATCCTTCCCCAGAGACTAGCTGCATCCAGATTTGTTTTGAAGGACTTTGAGAAGACACCTCTTTGATTATCCGTGTGGCTCTACTGCCATTTTTTCTCAGTCACCAGATGTCCCTCCCTCTAGCAATCTCAGGCTTTTTGCCCTTTCCTGAAGCATTTCACATGACCACTGATCCTCTCTGCTCAGTTTCTGCTGGCCCTGGATCTTGGGACTTTTTTCCTCTTCCAGTTATTTTCAGTTTGAAATTCAGATTTTTCTCCTCTGCTCTTCCACCCAGAAATTCTGACTATGAGAAAAATGGTGGAAATGAGTAACACATTGTTACACTTATCCTACTAAGCTGAATAACTGAATTACACTGATATCATGCAAACACAGTGACACCCGTGGGTGCAAATTTTTTGAAATTATGTAACTTTTTGGAGCCCACTGATAATCTATGAATGAAATCAATTTATTCATCTTTAAACTCAGGTACAGCATTATCTGCAAGAGTAAGATTCAGTATTCATTCTGACTTGGATTAACATTTTCCCTTTATTCCATGGATAGTATGGTCTCTACTATCACTCTCCGGCCAGACACTTCATATCCATGTCTCTAGTCACTAGCTCAGTTATGCTGCTCCCCTTTTTAAAACTTCTGGTTTTGTCAGCCACATGTACAGGAACTAATCCTGAGCTCATCTCACAATTAATTCAAAATGTTTTTTTGTTTTTGAAGAGAAGAAAGAAGTATTTGTAAGGAAGAAAGGAAGGGAAAAGAGGAGAAAGCATTTTAATGTTTAATTATTTTGTTGCTCTACACCCCAAACCCAAGGTCTTGAACCTGGGCCCTTGGACTTTCCATGACCTATGCTCCAGTCACAGACTTAGTGCCTGAGCCACCAAGCCATACCAATTAACTATAAATATTTTAATACACATAATAATAACATGATGCCAAAAATAATTATGAAAATCTGGTACTTGAATCCTGGCAATATCTGAATTCAAAGACAAGTCTACATTCTTTTTAATATTGAATCATATATATTTAACATCTTAAATTTGCAGCTTTTATAATAGCACTAAACAAAGAAGCCTCTCATGCTTTGTGAAATATTCCAAACAAAATCACTGTGTGTATATCACAGGATAATCTGGGAGAAATATTTCTTTCACTTCCTCCTACTTTTCTTTATTGTCCTAATTATTGATTTCAGTAAGAAAACGACAATCTCTCATTTTTATTTCCTCCAAGTGTCTACTTCTCATTTAGTTTTTTTCGCTTTTAACTTTATGTATATTTTCTGCCAATATCACACCCAATGAGAATAGACAAAACCAGCCTTCTCCATACAGATTTATGTGGATTGAAAGAGGGTCTGAGCAATAGTGTGGATAATTTAATTGACTCCACTCTTAGAAAACTCAAATTCCATGACTTATTGAGGCTAGATCAGTCACATAACTGATGTAAAATTGATAGTACATTTAAACATGCAAATAAAGATTGCTGTGTGAATTTCTATATAATGAAATTAAATTGCTTTAACTCAAAAATATGTATTTACTTTTATAGTGTCCTAAGTTCTTCTATATTTTGATTTGAGTAGTTTTCCTATAAATGTCTCCTAATAGCAACGTCCAAAGATATTTCAATAATCAGTTATTTTTCAATTGGGAACATAATGCTCTTGAAGTATAACTGCTACATCCTACTCTGATGTGATAGAAACAAGAACTTTTTGCTAGAGGTTGGTAAAGATAGTGTCCCTTACTTGTAACTCTCACTTCAAAACAAAGAACCAAAAGGTCAAAGCATTGCAATATGTCTGCTTAAATGTATTAAGTTCTAAATACTGAATCACTACTCTTTCCAAGAGTCAAGAATTTCAAGGAAAGTGCTAAAAAATTAATAAACATTGGCTCTTTCTATGAAAATATTTCCTCAGTTTAATTAGAAATTGATTTTATAATGGGAAAAATGAAAATGACAGTCTGAAGAAGAAAAATGAATGAGTTGCTCAAGTCATCTGGAAGGTAAAACTATCTTGGTGAAATGAGCATAATAAAGGTAGAAAGGGGAAGAGTGCACACTAATAGAAATTCAGGCTACAACCTATGGTGACAAAGAGATAACAAAATGTATTTTGTTTTGTTTTTTAAGGAAAGGTATGGACTGGAATGATGGCAAATAGGCAGGCAACCAGGAAAAGAGAGGAAGAGGAAGCATTTTTATTTTTATTCTTACTTATTCACACAGATTATTCCCACACCTAAACCACCTCCCACCCCACCAACAATGGGAGTAAACCTGGGTCCCACCCCAGCCCTAAAAATACTCTCACTTTTTGTTTCAGCGGAGTTGAAGTCAGTCTTTCTACACAATATATAATAATTGGTATCTGAAAATGAATAAGCAAAGTCTTCCTTGCCAATTTAATTCATCAGGTGCAATTTTTCTTTTACCGGGCTTAGAGCTTGAGTATGCACCTTCATTCTCTGAGGCCCCTTTTCTTTGTTTGATGTTTTTATTCAATATTGCCAACCTCTTATTATTCTTTTCACATCTATATCAGTACTTCTCAGCCTAGTTATGTATTTGAATCCTTCTAGAAATATTTTAAGAATATTGGTAATTGGTTCAACCATATAATCTGAATAAATTGATCCAAGGTGGAGGTAGGAGATAATATTGCTTAAAATTACCTCAGATTAGAGTAATTGAGAAGTAATTTTCCAGAGGATAAAACTTTCCTTGGACAAAGTAGTTTTCCAAACACATAAAATAAAATTGATCAAATTCTTATCTACCAAATTAGAATGACCTGCCTTCATTCCTGGTGTATTTCTAGATAAATTGATTGACGATCTGAGGTTTCCAAACTCTTAGATTGCATACTTACTGAAATGCTTCAGGTGTTTTTACTATGGAAATAGATGCCATTCATCATTCGCAGTTTTACTAGTTTATATCTCAAAAACAATTTTATATTCTGAAATGGAAATACTGGAAGACCCAATTGAGTCTTCTTATCTCATTTGATTTAGTTATTTAAATTTTGTCCTCAGAAGTATTATATTCTCCAGAACTGCTTCCTTTAGCCTAATGCTGCACATTGATGGCAGCACTGGCATCATCTGAAAGCTTGATAGACCTGCAGACTCAGAAGAAACACCCCCGTGTAATGAAATAGAATGAGCATTTAACAAGATACCCAGGTGATTCTTTTGCACATGAACATTTGGGACGTACTGTTCATGTCATAAGATAGCTTTTTCACCACTTCTCTCTACCTCTATAGCACACTGGATTTGCTGAAAATGCAGCTCTTATCACAAGAAAAAGTGGCTTACTGTTTGCCTCTCTCAGTGGACAGTATGCCTTTTGACACTTTTAATATCCAGAAAAATTCCTAGAATTTAATAGTCTCTCAATTCATAAGTTGAAGAAATAATCGATTAGCTCCTTAATATTCTTAATTATTATTCCTTAATTCTCTTTCTTTTTTCAATACCCTTTTAAATACATATGAATAATATATCAATACTTTAGTTGATGGCTGTGACATGGAATATATATAAAATAAATGAAAATTAAATTAGTACAACTTTTCTTTCTACAACCACTTCTCTATTATTTTATATTTGGATACTACTTTTCATGCAACTTACACAATACATATTCTCATGATGCTGTTTGCATTTAAAAAAAATTCTACTAAAATTTACTTACTAATTTCAATGGACATTTTAGGTCATTTGCATTACGACCTTAGTCCCTCGCTCTAGTTTTGTCTCCAGCTACCAGCTACCAGTCAATATATGCATATCCTGTGCTCCAAGCAAATTGGACTTGCTAATGTCTTTGCTTTTCTAACAGTTCATTTTTTTCTGCAGCAATTATTCCCTCATAATGCCTTCCCTGAGTAAACAACTGTCTAAAATCCTACCTGTTTTATATGACTCAAATGCAAACTTCTCTGTACAACTTGTTCTTGTAAATCTCAAAATGTGTCACCATTTTCCAAACACCTATCTTGTTTTTTCTTTTCTATTACTGTTATGGTATTTATCACATTCACCTTGATACTGTTTGCTAGTTATATCTACAGTATATCTATAAACAAATTTAGATCCATGACAAATGTTATTGTAATATAATATAATTATTTTACAATTATTACTGTTTTTATATCTGTAATAAGTGTATAGACTTGTTCATAAGATATGCTAAAATTTTTTCAGCTTTATTAAAGATGCTTGATAGGAATTAACTGTACACTTTTAATATATATTTAACAGTACTATTTTATATTATAAATATTTCTACATTGTTATGAATAACTTAAAATATAATTGTGTCACAATTACATATTAATTATCACAATTCTGTCCCTCAGATGCCTCAATGATAAAGCCAGGAAAAACTCTATGCTAAATGAGATTGTGTAAATTGTGTGTTGTAGTATTTAAAATAGAGAATAAATTTGAAATTGCTATTATGGTCTATAGAAGTTCTATATTTTACTCTATCATTATGTGGTTAGATTCTTAAGGAATCAACTTGGTCAGTTGTGTCTAGAATCTACACATATTTATTTAGTTCTATTAAATAAAATAAAGCATGCTCTTTTTTGCCTCATCGACATGATTTCTGATTCATTACCCATTATTTTGTGTTACTCAAAAACTAATCTAATTATTGGTGATCAATTATTTTTAAAAGTCAAATGCAGTGATGAAATTTTACTAATTTTGCCTTTCTTCAATTTTCTTCTCCCTTCTAACAAAAGTATTGTGTATATTTTTTATGTTTATTATTGTTATTCTTAGGTTAGTATGTATTTTCCATATTTGATTTCATTTCTGTGTTTTGCTTAAGATGTGTAGTTATAAAGATAGTATTGTGCCTAAAGAGTTCTTTCTCGTAGCACTTAGGATGAGGTCATAACAATTTAAATATTGAATTTAGAGTATTATATATTCAATAATGAGGATATCAGATTTTCTAGTTCTTTTTACTCTTATCAACTCCTTGTTCTCTCCCTGATTAGAAGATCTCTCATTATGTTTTTAACAAAAATTTTTAAATATTTGAATTCCTTAGCTAGAAGAAAATTACAATAACCAAAATTCAGGAAATTGAAGTCCACCCAGTTATATTGACAACCCAGTTTACTATTAATCTCTGTATATTTAAACATTGTTAATTCAATGCCAAATAATTATTATCTTTATACTTCAGTGCATACATATCAGAACTATAATAACCTGTGCAATTAGAGTGATGAAGCACATAAGTTAACACGTGATTTTTTCTTCACTATTGAATCTTAAAATTATACTAAACTACACATTTTTCAGCTCATAGAAGCTGCCTTTATATTCTGGTCAAAATCTCACAGTTCATCAGAATTTAACCTTAGGGATGACTTCATCTCTTAACTACAACATTATGCTTACAGTTTCTATAAATACTAGGAAAATTCTGAACAACTTTTAAAGATTTTAGTGCTTTTCCCCTAGTGAATTAAACACAATTCATAAAATAATTCTAATCAAAGACTGATTATTTTATTGATTTTTAATAAGTTGTATAGCAACCCTAAATGTTTTAACCCATTACAAGTTCATGGTATGTGTGACATATGTATTTTACTACCCTAAACATCTCACTATCCAGCAGTGTGTTTTCTTCTATTTGAAATTGCTGGTACAAATCAGTACTAGCTATATTAGTCCTTCAGGTTGAATTTCAGGAATATTGCTAACCATACGTGGATCATATGTAGCATGCACTAAAATTCATATGAATCATTTTAACCTTTTATTAAAACTTCAAGTGAGATTCTACTTTATAAAGCAGAAGCTTCTGAAGTTTCTTGGGTGATTGGTTGTTTGTTGCTGTTTTTTTTTTCAATATTCTGTCATGGAAAACTGAAAAATGTTATGAAGACAATGAACTATAGAATGTTCAAATATTCAAAGCAATCAGATACACCTGAAAATGTCTAACATACTCTGTGCTCATATGCTTATCTCTTAAAACAACACACTTGAACTTTGCAACATGAATCCAAGGGTGCAATGGTTTATTTACTCCATACTTAGACTTAATAAATGATACATATCCTCAAAGGATATCATGTGAGAGAACAAGAGAGCAAGAAAGAGAGACAATTTTCCTAATTCTTATTATTCTTGGATAATGTAGGCAAATTTAACCCCTTGTTTTCTCCCTGGTTCTCATTTTTTTGTTCTTTATTTATTTGTTTTTAAATACTGATCGTCATAAAAAATTTGATGTGATAGAGATCTCATTGAAGTTTTGATTTTCATTTATCTTATAAGCAGTAATGGTGAGGACCTTTTCATAGACAGACCTCCATTCAAATGTCTTCTGTAGAAAAAATGTCTATTCAAGTCCTTTACAGATTTTAAGTTCATTTATTTATTTTGCTGTAGAATTATAAGTATGTCTTCTATACTTCCAAAATTAACCCTTTATCAGGTATATGGCTTGCAGGTTTTTCTCCCATTCATTAAGGTTTCCTTTCACTTTGCGTTTTCCTTTGATATTCAAAAGCTTTTAGTTTAATATAGTCCCACTTACCTATTTTTCCTTTTGTTGACTGTCTTTTTGTCTTCACCACAAAAACAAAAGCAGAACAGTTAGGGGAGAAATCATTTAAAGGTGACAGATATCTTTAATACTTGGATTATGTTAATGGTATCAGATATATGCAATATCACAATTTATCAAAATATATACATTGAATAAATTAAATACATTGAAATATGTTAACCTTTTGCACACATTTAAATCTTAGCTATTTAAGAGATAATTTCTTAACTTATGACTTTAAAAGATATACATGACCTTTAAGATATTTATATACTTTAATTAGTTGTAAAAATACTTTATCTCATTGATCGGCTCAGTATCCATGATTTATTAGTAATCATGAGTTAGTTATGCCTTTTTATTGATAATATGAATGGTTGATTGAACACAGAAGAAAACACAGAGTATCACCAGCTATTTCCAAAAGCTTATTATCCTCTCAGTGTGAGTGAGATACTTTATTTCCTTTTGTCAGATGGCTACATGGAACATAGGCTAAAAGATTTCTAACAGTAGCAAATACTTCTTACACTGAAATTATGCTTTAAACCTCAGAAGAGAAGTCTCTAATGAGGTAAGATTTAGTCATCTGTATGTGTTGCTCTGGAGTTAGGCAGAAGGTAGACTCAGAATTGTGGAATTATTGTTTTATCTCCTCCTTTGTTATTTTCTATATTTTTCTGAGTTTCTGTGTATTTGATTTTAATGAAAACCTTTCTCTGGTCATCAACAGTTATAGAAACAAACATAAAAATCTGCTTTATAGGTTATGCCTTTGCTTCTGATTAAAAAATGTATATTAAGATATTTAAGGCACGCCCTAGTAGAGTAGCAGTTTGGTCAGCTTCCTTCTGCCAGCCAGTCTACCTAAATCCTTAAGGACCCAGGGCTGGAGACCAATCAAGATGAACAACTAAAAAAAACAAACAAACAAACCAATGGTCTTTGCTGGAGAGTAGTATATTTTTACAAGTGGTCATTTGCCGAATAGTTTTCCTTATATATATACAAGCTCTGGCACATTGAATTGTGGAGGTCTCCTTTTGTGTGTTTGTTTACCATAACACCTTGGTAATATCTATCACTGCTGACAGATGGCTAACAAAGTCAAAAGACGGTTTTACAATCTGTTTCTGGCCTCTAGCTACTATTTCTATTCTGTTTCCATGGAAATGGAAACCAGATATATGAAATAGTAAGAGTTTAAGTATCTTTAAAAGCTTATAGAAATGCAAACAAAAGATTTTATAAAACAATTTAAGAAATCAATGGTCAATGAAAAAAAACTGCAAAACTATTAGCACAGTATGATATCAACTATGTATAATTTTTAAGCAAAGTTATATATTGTTTGTGAACATATGTATATTCTTATGCTTAATACACAAGATTGTTGTTGGAAATTACTGGCAAGACTACATGAGAAAACATACATAATATTCTTAGTTCAGTGTCGGCTCATTATAAATGCTCAACAAGTATTAACTTGCTAGATGAAATATTGATTTAGTAACTAAAGAATATATACAACTCTAGAGGTAAACACGTGAACAAAATAAAATTAAGCTGTTACTTTCAGCAAAAAAAAGATTGTTTACTTACAAACTTTTTAAGCTTGTTATTTTTTTCAATAAATATAGTGATTTTTTCAATTTTAGCAATCAAATATTTAAGTTATTTCTTAAAACAATTTTTATTCCTAATACTGAAAACTTAGGAGAGCATATCTCACTAATTTTAATATGATTTGGTCTGATTAACTGATAGACCAAACTGCCTCATTAGTTCCCAGTGAGCCTCTGTCACATCTGCCTTGCTTTGAGTTGGTAGCAGATGGCATGACGTTGGTAGGATGCAGGAGTTATGCTTTTAGAGCCAATGGAGCCAGAAGTATGACAAGAAAAAGAATAAATGTCCCAATTCAAAATATTGCCAAATTCAAAGTGGTGCCTTAAATATCAATGTGACAATATTGAAAGCAACTTGGTGTTGAGCTCATCAGGTTATCCTTTCTCAAAAGTGAGGGCTTGTCTGTCATGTGCTAATATTCTTTCATCACATCCAAGTTTCAAAAGCTTAAATTCTTGCTACCTATTTTTAAACCATTACTACTAGGAATTAATTCATTTTATTTTCTTCGTAGTAAATAACAAATCTTCAAAAATAATTCATTACTATTTTTGGCAAATATAGATACTTTAACATTCTCTATTCTTTGGAAAATTTTTGTTGCCTCACTAAAATCTGTAATGGTAGTTTTGGAAAACTATTGTTACCTCACTAAAATCTATAATGGTAGTTAATGATCATAGCTCTTAATGATCATAGCTCTATATGTAGGATAGTGGTTGTAGTTATTCTTTTGTGTTCTTCCACAATGGAAAACCATTAAACTTTTTGATGTTTTCACAGAATAAACAAAGTTATAATGAATATTTAACAATTTACTTGGTTTATTTGAAGTACTGTCTACCCAGATGCATGTTGTTTTGGTGCTATTCATTATCTTAAAAAGTGGTAGTGTTTTGTTCTTGTTTTTGTTTTTCCTTGTGATGAGAACTATTATAATTTATACTCTTGACAACATTCAAATACACACTATAATATTATTAACTAAAGTCATTGTGTTGTACATTGTACCCTTATGATATACTTAATTTATAAGTGGAAGTGGAAGTTTGTGCTCTTGACCCCCTTTGCCCTTTCTGCCCTTCCCACCCTACCTCACTTTTGAACCACTATTTTGTTTCTGTATCTAAGTTTTGTTTGTTTTTTAGATTCCACACATAAGTGAAATTGTAAGGTGCTTGTCTGTATTGTTAGACTTATTTCACTTAGTATAGTACTCTCAAGGAGTAATGCCAAAATTGTATTCCTTTATATGGCTGAGTAGTATTCCAGCTTGTGTCAGTGTGCGTGTGTGTGTGTGCATATCTTGCTTATGCATTCATTAGAACTTAAATTTCTTCTATATCTTGACTATTGTTAATAATGATATGACAAATATTGGGGTTCATATGTGTTTTTGGATCAGTTAAATACTCAGAAGTAGAAATGCTGAATCACATGGCATTTGCATTTCTAATTTTTTGAAGAATCTCTATGCTGTTTTCCATAGGGGCTGCACCAACTTATACTCTTCAACAATACCCCAGGCTTCCTTTTTCCTCACACTTAGCAGCGCTTGTTGTTTCTGGTCTTTTTGATAATAACCATTCTAATAGGTGTGAAGTAAAATCTCATTGTGTTTTTGGTTTGAACTATCCTGATGATTAGTGATGTTAAACATCTTTGTCAGTCATTTGTGTATCGTCTTTGGAAAATCATCTACTCAAATCTTTGCTCATTTTTAATTGGATTTTTTTTTGCTGTTGAGTTGTATGAGTTCATCATATATTCTGATATATGAACTCTATCAGATACATGATTTGCCAATATTTTCTCCCTTTCAGTAGGCTCCCTTTCCATTTATTTGGTGACTTCCTTTGGTATTTAATTTGCTGTAATTTCCCTTTGGTTTTGGTTTTTGTTTTTGTTTTTGTCACCTTTCTTTTGAGACAGATGAAAAAGTTTGCAAATATATACAGTCCTATGGGACTGCAATCATCAACCTTGCTGGCCTCTACACCAACGAATCTGGAGGTGTTCTTTGGGTGTCAGTTGCGAAATTAGGGTTCCAGGTGAATGTATAAGCTCCTTCCCAGAAGTTATTAGTGATTTGTAATGAGTCCATTGGAAAGCACAAATATGATAGCCCCTGTCCTATGGCCAGAGAAATCTCTGTAGCCTGTAGATATGTGGCAAATCTGAATCCTGCCCCTAGGGCTGAAACTCCAGGATAAGGCCTTTTTCACAGGAAGATTAGTGATGTAGTTCAGTCTGCTCTGTATTCGGAGTTCTGGAAGGTAATAGTCTGCCAAACTCGTTTCTTCTATTGTACTTTCCAGGAGCACAGGGGTACCAGTATGCAAAATCCAATGACTAACATAGCCTGGCAATCAAAGGGGTATTCTTTTTCGGCCTGCCTGCCTGCATCCCACAAACTTTATCAGGGTGTGATGCGAGCACAAGGCCTGGGAAGTGCCTCCCAGGTTTACAGGGGCAACAGGAGAGTGAAAGTTCTGCCTGCTCTCACTGCTGCTAGTAAGGTAGAGGAAGAACACAACAATGGCACCCACCAGTCCTCTGTCGCGAGTCATGACACACCCTGCTCCACCTGAAGATTCTTTATGATTAGCAACTAAGTATCCTGCACATCTAGCTTTTCAAACTGCTTCTTTTGTGAAGTGTCTTGGGAGGAGTTAATATGGCAGCAAACCCTTTTAGAGCAGATTTCAGCTGCCTCTAGTCCCTTTGGTCTTCTGAACATAAGTCCTGCTGAATTTTAAAGCCAGACATTTTCAGGCTCATCTATCTAGTACAGGTACCAAGGTTTGCTGTGCCTGATATGGTAGGGGTGGGGAGTGGGGATGAGAGGGACAAACTCCTAGCTCCTTAGGGAGAAGTTCTGACTTCCTGAGATTCTTCCAATTTGTAGGTCACTGTGTCCTAGGTCACTTTGGAAGGGGTGAAGATTTTGACAAGACTGCATCCCTCCCTCTCTTCGCACTTCTGAATATAGCTCTTTTTCTTTTGTTGCAAAAGAATTACCTGGCAGGATTTCTACTCAATTTCAAGGGAAATTGATCCACATGTAGCTATAATTCTGTGTGTTCATGTGATGCAAAGAAATCAGAATCTTTCTATACTATCATCTTGTCCCTTCCCCATGATGAATTTCTTTTATTTATTGAAATAATACCAAGTTAAAAAGTAGGCTAAGGTCAAATTAAATGTTAAATTTCTGTATTGGCATGAAAATATGTAATCCATTCTCCATTCTCTAGATTTTCTTTTTCTCTTACGATATTACAGGATCACATCGAAAACACATATATTACTTTCTGTAGGTAAAACAGATGTAAAAATAAGTATATGACATAGCATGTATTTTTTTCTTCTAAGAATAATCTTACAGAAAATTGGCATTTAGCTAAGAATTGTTGTCTAGATTATATATAGTATAATTAGTCAAATCTAGGATGGCTCTATAAGCATTTTGAAATGACCTTCTCCCTGATTGTTAGCTGTCAATGTTTCTGATCAACAGTAATCTCTATTCTCTGTTGCTATTTCTCTGTTTACTTAAGTCAAAGTTTTAAGTTTGTTTCTGAATATTTCTTTATCTCTTTGTCTTTAAAACTATATACAATTTTCTCATTAGATGAAAATCAAATGAACTGGTTTCTTGTTTAATTCCTATTACACAAATTTATATTACACGAATAAAGCTTAAACTAAGTTTTGTAAAAAACTGTTGAGTAAAAGTAAAGAAAATAAAAAACTGAAATAATAATGTCAGAGTTAGCCAAGTAAAATTGGACTTGGAGAAATGGGAATCTGTAGGAAAAACTCCAGAAAGAAATATCTCCAATACATTATTCTAACAATAATCCATAGAAAGTGATACCAAACAAAAGCTTGTTCATAACTTGAAAGTTCACTGCAAAATTTAGATGAAGATATCATGATATTTTTAAAAACTTAAGAAATAAAAATAAAATAATTACAAAATTGTTTTTCTTCATTGCATTCATTCAAGTATTAAACTGAATGGAGGGTAGTCCAAATAATTATTTTTGAAAACAAGTGTATCAACATTTGCATAATTCTGATTAAATACTTATATCCAAATTCATTGAGGTCAAAATAGTAGAATTAAAATGCCCAAACTGAAATAACCCTTATGTTTTGGAAGCATATGTATTTAGAAAACCATCTAGGAAAGAAATCTCTCAAATATACTGCTTTCCACATAATTTAATACCATTAAACAAATCTTTTTTATTTTCCTATTTTTATTTGAAAGAGCACATGTACCAAATACATTAAAGATTTATATGGACATTCTAAACAGAAAGGTAATAATGTGAACAGAAATACTTATCACACAATGTAAGAAATCAACCATTATCTGTAAGCTCTGTGTATCCCTAAATAACCGTATAAATCATTATCTCTACTTTATTCTAACTTTTTGCCTAAACATATCCTTGCTTTTCATTATCACTTTACTATGCCTAAATATATGTATTAACATATTATTTGGGTCTATTTTTGAACTTTATGTGTATAGAATCATAACTTATGTATTCTACTGTCACTTGATTTTATATACCAAATATATGTTTTTGGCCTTCATACATTCTGAATGGAGTAGCTTTATTTTGTTGTTGCTATAAGATAATATAAAAATGACTATGTAATACATAATTTATAATGTAATCTTCACCTGGTACCTGACGCAGAGCTCCTAAAACCCTTGTAATTTCTGAAATGATAAGAGCACTCGGAGCACCTCTGGTTCCAGTATTTGATGTTTGGGTCCATATTTGACACAGTTCCTAAAACGCATATAAATTCCTAAGTGATAAGAGCAACATGAACATCTTTGGTTATAATGAGGTGACTCTAGGTGGACTCCAGGATGACTCTTCCATGGAGTCTCATCAACAGAAACAAGAAGCTATAATTAGAAGTTGGAATTTTAACCCCAATACTCACTTCCTGAGAGAAGGGAAAGAGTCTGCAAATAGAGTTATTGATCAATCTCACCTGTGCAATGAAAATGCCATAAAAATACCCCAAATGTCAATTTTGGAAAACCTCTCCATTGGTGAATTCATCCGCTTATCAGGATGGTACATATCAAGTTCATGGGGGCAGAAGCTCCTGTGCTCAGGGCACTCCTAGGCAACCTTACCCTACCTCTTCATCTGGTATCTTTATCCTTTAAAAAAAAAAAAAAAAACTCATCGGTATAACTAAGTGTTAAGTGTTTCTCTGAGTTCTGTTATCTACTTTAGCAAATCATTTTAAACTGAGGAGAGAGTCATAGGAAACTCATGTGTAGCCAAGTCTGGCAGTAGCTTTGGGTAACCTAGGGATCTACAGTTATCAATTACCATTTGAAATAGAGGGAGCATTTTATGGGAATGACCTCATGATGTGAGATCTGATACTATCTCCAGGTAGATATTGTCAGTTTATTTGAATTGTGGAACGCCCAACTGGTTTCCTGGAAAATTGCTTGACATAAGGGGAAAGACACTAACATTTGGTGGCCAGAAGTTTCAGGAGTGTTCTCTATGAGGAGTAAAGGAAAACTGAGTCTTTATTTAATAGAGTTGTATAGTTTTGATTTTTACATAATAATATACTGATAATTCAATCTTTTTACTATAATAAACATTTGTGCAGTTTTGGTTTTCCATATTATTGATATTGCTGCTAAGCAAATCTTGTACAAACCTCCAGCGGCGCAAGTAGAAGTATAGTGTTAGGGTATGTACTAGGTAACAAGTACTGAGTTTAGCATCTGAGATTTACAGCTTTACTATATAATATCAAGTAATTTTCAAAGTAATAGATCAACTATTCATAAAAGTTTGGCTGCTTCGTATCTAATATTATCAGATGTTTTTAATGTTAATATAAGAAGATAAAAAGATAAGCCATTGAACTTTTAATCTGTATATCTCTGAATACTAAGGAAGCTGAACACTTAGACTTATTGGCCACCACTCCTGTTTAGATTACTTATTTTCTTCTTATTACTTTCAGGAGTTCATATATTTTCTGAATACTAATCCTCTATCAAAAATATGGCAATCAATGTTAAATACGTTTTTCCAGCATGCATTTCAAGTATGAGTAGCCTTTTCAAATTCCAAGTGTGACTGGTCTTTTTAATTAGAGAAAATGGTTTATGAATAGTACTGTCCTTATATATATATTCAGTCAATTGTATTCCTATTTTTCTTTTATAGTTTCTAGTGTTGTTTCCACTTTGTAGATCTTGCTTAAGAAATACTTGCGTGGGCATTCCACTGTGGCTCAGACAGCTGGGATGGCTGGAGTATGGACCATGTAAAACCCAAAGACCTGGCTTTATAACTGGGTCTAGGGGATAAAAACCAAAACAAATAAATAAAAATGCCCTCCCTCCCAACCTCCTTCTGTCCTTCTTTCCTTCATTCCTTACATCTTTGAAGTGACAGTTAAGTCATATATCTGGCTCCCTAGACTCTTAAAAATAGTACAATTAAAATAAAGCACTTAAAAACTTTATATTAATTTCTTATTCTTTCTTTCAGTATTTTTTTCAAATTAATGCTATTAGAATGAATTTCACAGCGCACTATGTGAAATCTTTGTCTTTTTCAATAAACATTCCAAATATTTTCCCACATTATTACCCCATCTTTCCAAATATATATTTTATGAAGTCATAAGGGTCTTCTATGAATTGATATTTATATATCCATGTGAATGTATTTGGAGATGGGATCTCTAAGTATGTAATTAATGATAGATGAGATTATAAGTATAGCAATCTGATCCAATAAGATTGATTCTTTATAAAAAGAGACATTAGATAATTTTTTATCTCTCTTTCCCTACCAAGTGAGGTCATAGTGAGATGACCAACTTCAAACAGGAAAGAAAACTCTCACCCAGGCATTAAATTGGCCCCTTGATCTTGGGACTTCCCAGCTTCTAGAATTGTGGCAAATAAATTCCTACTCTATGGTATTTTGTTATGGTTACTCAAGCCAACTAATCAACACTGTTTTAGGATGATTTCAAGTGTTATTAAGTGATATGATACAATAAATATACTACATTGGCTAAGCCAGAGTAAAGTTACATTAATACATTTATGATTACATTGCATTAAATTAAATTTATGACAAATTCCCAGGAACAGATTTAGTAAACCGAAGAAACAAGCATATTTGTAGCTCTTTATAATATTTTCTCATGTTGTTTTCCAAAGTGATTATATTGCTATATATTTATCAGCAGCACTAGAGCATATCAATAGTTCATTAAATTCAGAGGCTTTGCTATATGTCTGCTTTAATATGATAATAAGTATGATAATACTTCAAAATTGCTTTGATTTTTAATTTAACCCATCGCCCACTCCTTAATATTTAATTGTTCCTTAACTACGTAGTGGCTAATTCTGTGATTCTTAGCAAAAGATCTCTCCTCTGATTCACAGAACTAATATTGTGTATGTACATTTGGTCTGTCATAAAGGTATATTTGCCATTTGTAACAATGAATTAATGAATTCTTACATATAAAAAATTAATTCCAGTACATTTTTGCTCCATAACTCAAATACTATTAGCTCAGAAAAAAGCAGGAGAAAAGCAGCTATATTTTAAAGCACATATATATATAAAGCTACTTATCATATGTACAATCACCATATATACAAATACAGATATATTTGTACATACAAATTAACCACTATAATGGAACTCTATGGAAAGCAATGGTTGTATTACACTGATTTAAAAGAGAAACTTGCACTAAATACCTTGCATATAACCACACAATAACTGAAACTAAAAGCCAGTTGGTTACTTTAATGGGCATTTGGTCTCTTTTCATTACTTAAGAAAAGAAATATTTTCTGAAATACGGCTTTTAAGCTTTCACTTTGTAGGTTTCTGAATCAATCAGCATGAATCACAAAGAGCCAATTACTACAAAGCTGTGGCATTCACATTTCTTTAATATTTCTACTAAGCTTATTTCTCCTGTGAGTAAAATAGCTGCTATTAGCTCTGAATTGGTGGTCATGATAGGACTGGCTGTCACAGAGTCCCTGTCTCTCTCCCTAATTTCAAGCTCTATTGAACAGTGGTACTCTGGCAGGACCAGTGTGCAGCGTTTAGTAGCAACCTTGGCATGACTTGGGGATAATCTTAAACTAGTGGATATCTCTCATTAAAGGGGAAAATGCTAGCAGTTTTCCCCCTTTTCCTTTTGTTTGTTTTGGTTTGTTTTAATTAGCTAGTTTGCTCTAGCCTAATTCATTGCTAAAAATAATATCAGTGGCTTGGTATGTGTTATAAAAAATGCAAGTGGAATGATATTCTATAAATAGAAAAGTAAACATACATCATGCACCATTAAACTTGTATAAAGACAACAACGTACTTTCCCAAACTATTTTCACAATCTTGTCTCAGAGGTCCCTCTTTCCTGCATCCGTGTATCCCACTAAAGAAAAATAATCTAATTATAATCTTTCACTTCTTCACCTGGAACTCCCTTTCTGGTTTCCTGTAATCATTTGTCCTGTGACCCCTAATACATTTACATTTTTCCAATTGTAATTTTTTGAGATGGGCGTTGGAGGATTAGTCTTTTGTCTTCTGCCTCCCGTCCAAAGCACGGTCCACATATATCCCAAGGAACAGGGTTGGTTTCCCAGAGCTGGGGAAAACAACCAAGATAAACAGCTAAATAAAAATAAATAAAATGCTGCTTCTTCCATTCTCTGCCTATCTGCCTGACAGCTTGCTCTCATTCCTGCCTGCATCATTCCTTTAAAATAATATTTTTGATCATTTTTTAAATTATGACTTTTTCTTTTATGATTCTTTGGGTTCATTTTCCTCCATTCACATGGTTAATTAGGAATTTCCTAAATTTCTTCCTTGTAACTTTCTCTTCTTGGACTTTATTCCATTCCCCTAGAAATGCCATTCACTACGACAGCTTTACTACCACTTGACTGCTCAGCACTCTCGTATGTATATTCTTTCTACATTCTCCTAGGAACCTGGGCTGTATTATTGCTTGCTATTTAACCTCTCCACTGAAACGCTAACAGACATTTCAAACTCGATATGTTTAAGCAATGTGTTTGGCAGTATATATTAAACCTGTACAAAGATATATTCTCTTTCCCAGAATTCCATAACCTGCTCTAGACCCCCACAGAAATGTATAAACTGGAAGCCAAAAAACATATGTAGGAATTTTTATAGTATTATTTATGACCATCTCTAACTAAAAAAACTCAGACAACAGTAGAATACATATATAAATTGGAGTAAAATACGGAATGGAATACAACATAGCAAACAAATGAACCACTAATGAGCCTAATAACTGCAATTATTCTTGACAATATAATCCTGAATGATAAAAAGCCAGGATAAAATTGTATATGCTATATGATTTTATTTTAGAAAGTTCAAAGACAGGGGAAAAAACATCCTTGATGTTAGAAGTCAGGGTGTTGTTTCTCTTTAAGGGGAGAAGGGGTAGCTGAGAGAAGTTGCAAGTGACTTTCGTGTGGATGACTATATTCATTACTCTCTGTTTTGCTCTGGATGCTGTTTACAAGTATGACTACTTGGCAAAACTAATCGTACTATATGCATTTATGACTTATGTATTCTTGAATGAATCAGTTAATTTCATAAAGTATATACTGATATCACTTTATAAATTATAAATTATCTCTCCACTCTACTGTGAGTATACCTTTTAAGATACATCTAATCTAGATCAACTACATCTAGTACAATATATTGTGCTATACTATGCAGTATGTGCTTTACTGCATAAAATCTTTCAGTGTTCCCTATTGTTTTTAGGTTGAAAACCCCAACGTTGAGTCACATAAAAAAATATCCTTCATAATCTAGATCTACCATGAACTATTATTGTCTTGGCTATTATATTAAATCATCTTTATTGTGTCCTTAAATTTTTATTATTTTTCCTTAAACTGATGTTAGAAATTCTTTTTAAATTTTATATTTACATGTTCATATATGACTCCTTGATTTCATGAAGCAGTTAGATATTTTCTCTTTTGGCATTTCTGTATTATTTTGGTGTACCTCTGTTGTAGCATTTGTCCAATAATTATTATTCCTTTTTTATATGGAAGTAATGGAAAATTGCATGGGAACTGAACCATGGAGAACAAACTTTACCTGTCTTAAGGCGTATACATTAAAAATTAAGGATGCAATATTTTACGAGATTTTAAAGACCACATTATTTATGACCTGTTATAAAATTGGAAAAAAAAAAAAAACAGCAGCAACAATTCTCAAGAAATTGGGATTGGCTTCAATTTAAGGTTTTTCTGAAGCTGAATCATCTACCTGTAAATTTAGGTTTTTACAGCCTGAAGTATAAATTGAATAACACAAAATAAATAAAAATTTCTCTAAAATGTATCCAAACAACTGTCCTCAGGGACATAGAACATATTGATATGTATGTATCCTGAACTATGATTGCATATACTGATATAGTTAAAAAGATAAATATAAGCTCAGGAAATTACTCAACTGTATGCTATCAATATATTTAACTTAGTCTTGAATATGTGCAGATTATGAATACTTAATTAAAATAAAAAAAACTATACAATAAGAGGACACAAGAGGCCATCCCAAAATATCTCTTTTTGGAGTAATAATTATCTTAGCTGATTGTTTTAAAAAGCAAAAGACATTGGAAAATCAACATAAATATAAATCAGAAAACAGTAGAAGTTACCTTTTAATAAGGAAATTTACATTTACAAAGGAAATCTCTACAAGTAAGAGTATATATCTGTCATACCAGGAACAGAGATAAAGATTAATCACAAGAGAATCATATCAATAAAGAAAGCAATTACTTAACCCATCAAAATAAGCCTTCTTTAATAGATTATCTGGTCACCTTCCCCTACACACACCATTCTTTTCCTATGTCTTTACTTCAAAGAGGGTATTCAAGCCTAAATTCTAAATCATTTTGAAGATTTCCCTAGGTATCTCTCATGTACACATGATACATACTTGCTAATACACTTCAGCATATCACATTCCCTTCTTAATCTATAATTTTTTGTTAAAGTCTTCCAAATTGAGAATACAGTCAGGTAGAAGGAGAATTTTTTTTTTCCTCGCTACAAAAAGCAAATTATATTAAAAAGCAAATTGTATTAATAGGAAAGTATTTAAAGTTATTTAGATTTTCTATTTTGTGTTAAGTGCTTTTTTTTTTTAAGGAGAGATGTAAGCAGGAATGAAGGCAAGAAGACAGAAGAGGAAGAAACAATCTATTTTATTTTTCTTTTAATTGTTTGCATCAGTTACTCCCCTTGTCCAAAGAGAACTTGGTTATAGAGATGTATATAGACTGTGCTTACTCAGAAGTGGCTGATCTAACAGCTGCTCCATAAGGATGTGTCTGAAACAACTTTTAATGGGATTCAGCCAAGATTAATTCTATAACTTTAGAAAAAGTTAAGCAGACATATCAATTTATATTTGTAAAATAAATTCAGATATTTCAAATTGTCTCCTTCAAATCCTATTCTTCCTCTTATAGGGATATTTAAATAATAACTTGTCTTACAGTGTAAAAAACTGCATTTTCTACTAAATAGGACAATAATGTCCATCTGTAGGCCTATTCTGAGATATAGAGATAGAATATTAAAATGCACAGTAGTTTGTACACTGGGAAATCTGTAAATGCTAGCTATTATGATTTTTAGTAATATCAATGTAGCTGATTAGATTGAGTAAAAAATTAAGTGAAACTGCTAAATTTGCAGTTCAATTATACTGATTATTTATTTCCTCATAATTATCAACATTTTTATAGTAATCTCTAGTCCTTTTCATCAACAGAATAATCTCTATAATATTTCTAAGTCACTAAATTTTTGTTTACAATTTTATGTGTTTCTGAACTTGCCTCAAAATAGGGATTACTCTAGGAAATAAGAATTTGGCTGTTCTCATCTCTGGGTCCTGAGAAGGAACTTCTAAACTCTTGAAATTTGCTGAATTGTGGGAGTGTCTCTGTTATTCATGATGGAGCCCTAAATCAGAATTTATGTTAATGAGGTGACATATGCTTAGCTCCTAGATAGTTTATGATAATGGGATGATACAAGAATTGAAGAAGACTATCTCAGAAAGATCCACTATGTGGTTACAGGATGAGACTTGAGCTACGTGGTATTAGCCTGTCCTCTTGAGAAGGGAAATGAACTTGAGAATGAATTCAGCTGCAAGAACAATAATTAATAAATAATGCCTATGTAATAAAATTCCAATGAAATTCTAGTTGCTAAATATTTGGTAAACTTTCCTAGTTAGTGTTACATGATATTAAATTAGCATGTCTGAGGACACAGACATTTCTTATTTAGAACCCTTAGCAGTCCTCTATCTTTGGGTCTCCTCTTTGGACTGGCTATTATTTGCATCTTTATAGTAAAACTTAAATCATAGCACAACAATTTCCTGAGTTCTGTGAATCATTCCAGCAAATTTTTAAACCTGAGTATAGTGAGAAGCCTCAAAATCATAATCTGTTGGTTGTAACATAGCTCATCTAGGAACCAGGAAATGGTGAAGGCTGTTTAAAATGAGGGCCATTTTGTTGGAGATTGTGCTCCTAACCTACGTAATCTTATCTAGCCCAGGAACTTAGAGTTAGGAGTACATCTTACTGGCAAGCCAAAATACTTGACTGGGAGAAGTTTGCATAAATAAAATAAATGAGTTTTTTAAGTGGCAAATACAATAGCATAGACCTAGCCTAAAGGAGGCATCTGCAACTGCATCTAACTTGTGAACTCAGCATTGCCAACACATCTAATTTTGAAGAAAAACACAGACTTTTACTTTTATGTGAAATTTCATGGTTTTGAAAGTGTCATATAATCAAAAATAGAAGTGTTAGGCCAAATAAATAAAAAAAAAATCACTGGATATATTGCTTCTACAACAAATGTATACTCTCTCTCTAAAGAACTTTGTAGATTAAGATGTTTGAGGTGAAGATAAAAGGGTTGGAGAGAAGGAAGCGAAGAAGAAAGGAAGAAAAGTAAGGAAAGGTGAGTGAGGTCATTTGTGAAAGAAAAAAATCTTGATCCTTGAATACGTGATGAATTTTATTTTTAAAATATATTCTGAATTAAAATATATCTTATTAAAAGTATGTCTAAAACAAAAGATACCTATTCTGTGAAATCCAGTTTTCCCTTCTGCAGTGAAAGAGCCTGCTGGCACTCATGCCTGTCATTGCACCAAGATAAACTGAAGAAACTGAAAAGCAGCTGCTTTTTATGGATGTTTATGAGGTCTGGAAATATTGAGGACCACAGTCAAGATGTGCCCTCCTGGATTAGAATCCATTGGAGGAGTAAACTGATAAAAGAATTTAAGGATAATCTTGATGAATTACTGGATACTGAATATGGATTAGTATGAGGATAAGAAAATGTTAAGGTCACAGTCTTTGGTGGCCCCACAATTTAACTTAACCAAGTTTCAGGAAGTCTACCAGGTTTGCGTAAGGAAATTTTAGCTCTAGCTTGAGGAAATGAAAAGTAATCATGTGAAACAGTGCCAGATCATTCTCCATAAAGGTCTCCTCTCCAAAGGAAAAGATTCACCAGAGCCTTTTCTTACCTTGAAGAGGCTTAGTCTAGCTCTCTATACCTTTTCACTTCATTTAAGGGCAAGTAAAAAGCTACACCACTGAAGCAACACTTAATTTCACACACCCTAGGGCACAAGACCACTAAAAAAGTGCGATCGAAGAATAAGATAATAGAAAGTTTATCCTCTCTCAAATATTACCACTATACAAATAGGTCTCTAGTATAATAAAAATAATTTGCAACAGAGCAAGTTGCAAGACTCAGATTCTATTTAGGAAAAGATAAAACCAGTGGCACTCAAATAATTTGAAGACTCTGGAACCTACAGACACAAAAATATCAGCTATAACTCAACTCTTAACAAGATAATTTTAAACTCTATTACCTAATATGATGACTGCTTTCATAAGCTTTACAAACTGTGTCACAAACCAAGAGGATAAAGTCTGAAAAAAAGAAATATCAGATACAGACTCATGTATGATACTAATATAAAAATTAACAGATAAGGAATTAAAAAAACACTAATATTTTGAGGAAAAATAAGTAGACAGCATACAAGAATAGATAAATGATATCAGCAAAGAGTATAAAAAGGAGTCGAAAAGGAATAATAAATTTAAAATAATAACATAAATGAAGAATTATATTGGTGGACTTATCTGTAAATTAGGCTTGATTGAAGAAAGAATCAATCGGTGAGTTTGTAGATATGCCAATAAAAACTTTCAACATTGAAATGAAAAGAGAAAATAAATAATAGAAAAACTGAAAAGAACACCCGAGATCTATGGTACAATTTAAAAATGTGTATCATGCACATCAACATAATATATTCAGAAGAAAAAGAAAGAAAATGAAGCAGAAGAAATATTTAAAGTTGAAATTATTGTTAATATTACAAATTTTGAAGAACACCAAAATAAACAGCTCTAAATGGCCCAGAGAACACCAAGCAGGTTAAATGCTTAATGACAAACAAAAATGACAACTGGGCTCTCATATTCAAACTACAGAAAGATGAAGAAAAAATTAAAAAAGATATCAAGGGGGAAAAGCATCATACCCATACAGGAACAAGGATAAGAATTGCATCAGACTTTTCAACATAATGCAAGCAAGAGAGTGAGGTGAAATATGTAAAATTAAAAGGGGAAAAATATCCATTAACTTATATAATTATATATTTAATGAAACCATGCTTTAGAAGTGAAGCAGAATTAAACTTGCTCAGGTAAACAAAACCTGAGGGCATTCATGGATATGAGGTCAGCTTGCAAAAAATGTTAAAACTATAGTATTTAAGGAGAAAGAAAATGGTATGTCTGAAACTAGGATTTACATAAAGAAGATATGGAAGAAGGAATAAGTGAAAGTAAAATAAATATATTATTAATATTGAAATATAGCTATTTAAAGCAATAACTGTAAATATATATATATATATGTTTAGTGACTGTAACATCTAGATAAGTAGATGAATAATAGCAATATCACAGGTTACAAGAGAGAAGATTTGGGAATGCTCTATTATAAATGCAGACTATATATAAAATGGCATGTGTTATATGAACTCTGACTTAGATTAGCTGAAAATATATATTGGAAAGTCTAGGGAAACCATTTTTTTAATGTGTAATGATACACTGAGAGAAAATAGGGAGTATATTATGAAATGCTCAATTAAAATTGGAGAAAGGAAAGAAAGAGGGGAAATAAAAAGTAAATATGACAGATAGAAAACTGTTGTAAACTGTTAGAAGCTTGATAGATATTATACAACTACATAAATAATCACTTAAAATAGAAATGAGCTATATACATGAATTATGAGAAATGTCAGAATGTATTTAAAAATAAAAGAGCCCCCTATATTTTCTCTGCAAGAAAGTTATTTCAAATATAAAGATTCAGATTAAATGTACAGTGAGAGAAAAAATATAGATAATGCTAACAATAATCAAGAAAGCTGAGGTAGATACATTAATTTCAGACAAAGAGAATTTCTAAAGAAAAAAGTGATCAGGCGTGATGAAGAGCACCACATAATGATAAAGGCATAAATCTCTAAGAAGATCCAACAATCCTCATATTTGCATCAAAATAGAGTGCTAAAATGAGTGAGAAGAAATGTAGACAAATCCACTATCACTGTTAGAGATTTAAGCACCATATTTCAGTACTGAGACGCCAGTGAAGCAAAAATCAGTACAGATAGAAAATCTGCGAGATATACTCTTGGTATTAATTACTTGTAAATATATTTTCACAATAATTTTCCTAAACTTCATTAATATAATTTAAAAGTTTGATTGAAGTGAAATATATCTTAATCATGTAAAAGACAATCTATTTCATTCTCGCTTAGCTTATAAAAAAATGTCTTTTAAAGATAATGAGTCTTAAGATGCTGTCAGTGATAGTGCTCAAAGTTACATATCACAGATAAAATGGATTTTTGGTAAACCTGTGTAAGTGATCAGTACTTGACATTCCCAGTGACATTTAGATGTTATATGCTTAATGCTGTTAAAAACCCCTTTGTATTAATTTTGTATAAGAGAAATGTATTATGATTTTAACATATCCTAAGTTTTAAACCCATGTTACTCAATATAACAACTATTTTCTAAAACAATTTGTTTTGTAGAAATTCTTTGGAAAGTAATATTTACAGTATATTGTACTATATTATTCAGAGTAAATAATATTGCCATATTTGATGACTTGATGCACACTGTTACCTCTGCCACATGAGTATGTCAGAAAATTATTTTAAAAATTAGTCTGCAAAGGAGCAAAAGCATTATAGGGGGAAGAAGTAATCTCTTCAGCAAATGGTGCTGGAACAACTGGAAATATGCAACAGCAAAAATAGAAAAGAAAATAAATCTGTAAAAAGAACTTATACCCTTCAAAAATTAAACTCAGAATTGATAAACAAAATATGTATAAAATATGTATAAAACTTCTAGAAGATAATATAGGGGAAAAATCTAAATAACCCTGCATTTTTTTTTACTTTGATGACTTAGATGTAACACCAAAGTCACAATCCATACAAAGCAAGTATTGATAAGCTGGACTTCATTAAAATTAGAAATTTCTGCTCTTCAAAAATGTCAAGCGAATAGGAGAAAAACACAGACTTGTAAAAAATGTGATAAATGAATTATCAAAAATATACCAAGAACTCTTAAATCTCAACAATAAGATCACGAACAACCCAATAAAAATTATGTCTAAAAACAGACATCTCAGCAAGGAAGTTATAAACATGACAAACAAATAAATATGTTCTAAGTCATGTGGCATCAAATAAATGAAAATGAGAACAATGATGTACACCTTTAGAATGACCAAATAAGGAACATTAACGATACCAAATGTTGGTGAGGATCCTTACCAATAAAATATTTCATTCATTACTGGTCAGAATGAACAATAGTATAGCCATTTTGGAAGACAGTTTATGGTTTCTTATAAAACTAAACATACTCTTCCTATACAATCCAACAATCATGTATCTTGGTATTTACTCAGAGGAGATGAAAACTTATATTAACACAAAAAACTATTCACAGATATTTTAGCAGCTTTATTCATAATTCACAAAACTTGGAAGCAATCAAGATGTCTTTCAGTAGTGAATGGATAATAAACTGGAATAGCCAGACAATGGATACTGACAATGTTAAAAAATACATTGATAGTCAATTCATGGATGAAATTTAAATATATTTTACCAACTGAAGGAAGCCAGTCTGAAAATGTTGCATTCATGCAATTCCAACTGTATGACATACTGTAAAGGCAAAATTTTGGAAACAATGCAAACATCAGTGGTTACAAGGGGTGAACGGGAAGGAAGAATGAATAGGCTGAGCACAGAGGATTTTTAAGGCATTGAAGTTACTCTATGAGACTATAATGGTAGGTACATGTCATTATTTATTTGATCAAACCCATAAAATGTACAACTTCAAGAAAACTCTAAACTATGAACTCTGGGTGACAATGTATTAGTGTCGATTGATCAATTATAAAAAAGTAACACTTTTTGGTGATAATAAGAGAGGCTAAGCGTATGTAAGTGCTGATAGTACAGGAAAATCTCTGTACCTTTTTCTCAGTTTTGTTGTCAAGTTTAACTTCTCTGAAAAGACTTAAAGTCTTTTGAATATGTTCAGTCTTATCTTTAAAGATGCTATTTTACTTGTGGGTTGAACCAAAGTGTGTAATTCATATTTCTTCAAAGTTAATAAAATTTCATTCTCTTACAAATACTATAATATTAAATTAAGACACAGAATACATAGTGCAATGAATTATGGTTTAATTTTGAAAAGACATTTTAAAAATAACTGTCAAATATGAATTTTATTAAACTATAAATATTTTTCTAATTTATTCTTTGGAAAAAAAAATCCCTGTCTCTATAAGTAGCATTAATTTGCAAGTTTTGTTGTTGCTGTTTTTAATATTCTTGACTCAAAGAAATCTATAAAGTGATATGCACAAAATTTGCAGCCAAGTTTAGAATAATGTTATTTTCATTTATATTGTTTTTTTTAAAAAAAGTTTGTCATTTCTTAGCTCTTGTAATAGATTCTTTTCATCTTGAAAAGTGAAATCTGTTTTCACAATCTGTTTATCTCTAATTTAAGTACTAGATTTCTTGCAATATTTTTTAAATGATGATATTAATAGATGATATGAAAGTGTACCACATCACTGCTTATTATATACTCAAGATATTTACATATAATCTCCCTGAAATACTCAAATGTTGAAATAAAATATTATTATAGAAAAGTGATGTTTTAAAGTAATTGGTTTTAAATTTATGCAAACTGGTTAAGTATTTTGCCCAGGTTAAGTGACTAAGAAAGCTTTCTATAACAGCCAGTCTTAAATGAGCTATCCATTAAAAAATGTGATCATTATCTAACACTGCAGTGGGATGATAGATAATAAGGGGTCAGAATTAGCTTTCTTAAAAAATAATTCCTATGTCTTAATGAGAATATCTAACTTACTTGCAATGACACTTTATATAATTTGGAACATGTGATTATCACATTTTTGTTTAGTAAATAAATACAAGTACTTACTATCCTACATTCAATTTTCAGCAAATGTTTAAGAATTGTGTTAATATCTGCGCTGAAGTTCATAATTTAGAACTAATACTGGAAAAAAGCAGAAAAAAGGGAAAGAAAAAGAAGTTTTATAGAGATTAGAATTGGCATGCCCTTCAACTGTTAGAGTTCATTTTTCCTTTAGTTAAAAAGAATCATTTGAATAAAATACATAAATATTAAAAAGGCAATTATGCTTTGTTACCAGGACTACAGAAATGAAGCACATGATAAAATAATGGGAATAATTTACAGCTCAGTGGGACAACCATAGAGACAATAATCTAATGGAAAAGGCACATTTATTTAAAAATAAAATAAGATCTCTTATCTAAGCCCATCTTTAATTTCAACATTAACACACCAGATATAGTAAAGAACCCCACATTTCAAATATTTCAAAGACATTTTCAGTAATTCATGGGTGATTAGGAAGTAACAAAACTACTTTAATGCAAAGAGATTCCTCCAAATAGACTATCAATTCAATTCTACTTAGGAAGAAAATGCTTTTGCTTCCCCGGAAACCCTTTGATATTTAGTAATAAATGATGGGTCCATGTGAATCCTTTAGACTACAGGTAAATCTGACCCAACTGTTAAAATTCCACAGCTATGGTTACAATTGTGCAGAATGAACATGCAAATATAATAACCTCTCAATTGAGACTTGAAGTTCAAAAACGCTTTCAGCCTACATAAAAGGGTACATTTAAAATTAACTTAATCTGCCATCTCTTCTGATGATAGCTGATAAATATTTTGAATAAGAATCTCAGTGTGGGAAATGTGATTAATTTGTGATTCAAGACCAGATGAGTATAACATAAAACTAGCATAAAGAATAGAATTGCAAAAACATTACTACTACTACTAATATCTTTGTCATAACGTATGCTTATCACTTGAGTCAACAAAGGAAATCTAAATTGCACTCTGGTACTTTTGATATACTTTGATCACAATTACATGACAAAGATTGGGATCCTCACATGTCTTAAGTAGCCACAATAACATAAAAAGAAACCATACTTCTACCATGGAGAATTCATAAAAATCTGAAAATATGTAAGGGTCTTATGAAGGAGACCAATCTGCATTCTTCTATTCATGAGACTGTTGACTAAATTTTTACTGGGGACTAATGGCTGCCAAATTTTCAGGATATTATTAACCCATACATAAGGAAATTAGCCAGAAGACAAATATAGTTGGAGTTCACAAGTATGGACAGAAGATGACGGCTGGCACAAAGAACATTTATTTTAGCAAGGATGCATGTCTGTTGTTGTCCTATTCCCGGATTCCTAAAGAGAACAATGAGCTGTAACAAAAAGAAGTGAAATAAAAATTTCATCATCAGGTCTTTCTAATAATAAAATATCAGTTTTTTTTGTAACTTGGTAATGAACTGCAGCATAATTCTTTGGGGTGGGGTTGGTAATGAACTGCAGCATAATTCTTTGGGGTGGGGTTGGTAATGAACTGCAGCATAATTCTTTGGGGTGGGGTTGGATAGAGGGAGAATACATTTTATCACTTGAGCTTAGTATCCTGCTGCATAGAAGCAACCTCCAGAGAATTAGAAGCAGAATGAAAAATTACCTGGATGGCCAGATTGTTTAAGAATCTAGTAATTGACCATAGAAGTGACAAAGGATATCATGGTGGTGATGAAAGATCACTAAGAAATGACAGACAAGACATGGCTGTGAGAGAAGAAAATGTCAATTGTGACCTTTTGGGGGAGAAGGGGAGCATGCAAAACCCTGCTGACCCACCTAAATTGAAATAGAACATAAATACCACAGGTTTCAGGGAGTCAGAAAGTAGTCTGTTTTTATTATAACTTCACTTTCTCTTCAGTATAGTGTGATCAGAAGTGAGAAAATGTAGACTTTTTAAGTGTTCTTTCTTTATGGAAAATTCTGGGCCCTTAAACATTTTGGATGAATTAGTCTAAATAACCACAACCAATGTATAACTGCCAACCTTATCAGGAATTATTATGGAGGGACATTATCACTTTGATCCTTATGACAGCACTTAAAAGACAGATCCTAATACTTGGATTCTCATGCAAAGAAAGCTAAGTGAGGTCTGGTAGTCTGTCTCTGTAGGAGTATATCTACAGCAAACCTATCACTGTTGCTGTGTTGCATTCAACCATGCAGGCATAGCGAAGCCTGGGAAAAAAATCCCTCTCTGTATGTAAAAATCAATATTTGCAATTCCACATGAATGCAAGTATGTAAAGAAAAAGTTGGACGGTTTGTGTGTGTGTGTGCGTACATGTGTTTGCTTAAGAAATAATTATATTTTTCTCATCAGAAGCTTGCAATGTGAGACTAGCTAATACTATCTTGAATGACCTCAAGATCCTTTAGGATTACTGTGCGATTTGACTTTCATGAACAAAGAACCAGTTAAAAAAAAGAAAGAAATACAAAACAAAGCCGTGAACGTGTAACGGTGCTGACAAGCATCTTGTCTGGATCTCTACCCTTAGGAGACTGTCATCCTTTACATTGTCAGTTTATAAACATCATTGCTAAGTGGAAATCAGAGATAATTCATTCAGTTCACTTAGGAAAACCTTGAACTTCAGGTCACCTAAACTAAATCTGTTTAAATCTCAGAAGTAATGAGAGAGCAAACATAAAATTACAGAAAATTCTAATGCTATTTTCATCCCAGGGAGTTCAGAATTTCATTATGCAAGGAATATAATTAACTCCACTGAATTCTACCCTAAGTATCATGTTATAAGTGTAGGATTTATCATTAGCAAAAACAGAACAAAAGCACAGGCCTAAAGTGTGTGCAACATCACCATCAACCACCAATGGGAAAGAAAGAATCTTGAAAGGAATGACAGGTGGTTAAAAGTCAAAGGAGTGATGAAAGCTATAATTAAAACCATAAACTGTAAGTAAAAGAGCCTGTAAACTACAGAGCCATTTAGTCAATGAGTGAAAAAAAGAATAATTATATCAAGCTACGGAGAGCTCCTGCTTTCTTGCAAAGCTCAGGCTAGAATAGATAAGGAAACTTCCTTGTCAGGAACCAGGAAACCATTTTCTGTTGAGTCTGGCCTGATTCACTGTTTAATTTCTAGTATAAACGTAAGCTTCTTAAAATTTTCTTTCCCACACTTGTAGCTTGAGGAAATTCATGTCTCCACACATATGTTGAAAAAAGCTAAAATAGTTGAAGAGATGTTTCACAAAAAGACAGTAATGTATAACTGTCTTTCAACTGGAGTAACAATCAGTGGAACCACTCAGAATCTAGAGTAGAACAGAATCTCAGGTTTGTGCTTTGTTTCTGCTCTTGATTAGAAGTCAAATTGGAGGAAATCACTAAACCTACTAAACCCAATACTACTAAACCCATTTGCATTTACATACATAAAGTGCAAATAAGTATAGATATGGTTTCATGACACTCAGGTACGATAGCATAATTAAGTACAATGGGAAAATGTATGACATCAAAATAACATCAATGATGTTAAAAACTCACTTCCAAAGCTGTATAATAGCTACAGTAATGACAACCTTACAGAAGAAGTGAGACTTGCATTTCCAAATTTGTCAGAAAACTAAGTAAAGTCAACAGTGATTTCAGTATCTAACTGTTTATGAAATGTTTTTAAACAGGAATTCACCTAATTCTGGTAGAGTTTCCAGTTGAATAATGTCACCAATTTCATGCAGTAAGAATTACTTTTTAAAATAATTAATTCCTGCCTCTTGATAGCAAAGTTGTTGCTAGTACTCTATTATGAAGAGGTGAAAAAAATAACTTTAAGGAAAAACTTGAAGCTATCAGAGGGAGACAGAGCATAAAAGGTTTTTTTTGAATAATCATGGTATTAATAGTTTTGGAATTTCCTTCTCAGTTTTTGAACCTAGGTGTCATAATTTACAAAGTAATCCATTTTTTTTATAAATTACTTGTGAAGTCTTCCAAATAATATTCAAGATATATGTTTTCCTTTTCACTTATCTGAAAATCACTGACATTGCCTGCAGATGTGTTTTATTTGCCCTGTTTAGTGAATTTTTTCATTTCACAGAAAATAGATTTCCAATTTCTACTAACTCTGATAGTATTAGATATAGATCCTGTCCACATTTAAGGTCCTGATGGCATTTGATTTTACATGGATGGATATAAATTGAAATCTAAGAGATGATAATTCTAAAACATTATTAAGGGAAAGAAACCAAATTATAGTCTATAAAATCCAGTTATAGGGTTAAATAGTATGGTGATAGATGGAAACTAGAATTCTGATGATGAATGCATAATAGTATATGCAGATGCTGATTTGTAAGGCTGTATATCTGAAATATATACAAAGTTATAAACAACTGTTACTTTAATAAAATATAGAAAGAAAAAAACACATAATACATTTTGACAAAATATTTTCTAAATTTTTAAATCCCGAATGCATTCCAACTTTTCTTTTAAAAATGTTTATTGAAGGAACTTTGATCTATAAAATAATATAAGCCCATAAGTGAAAATTCACCATTCATAAAATATGTGGTATCACATCATATCCAACTACCAAGTTACAAAAAGCCATCCACAGTTGTCCAATGGACCCCACTGCTTTCCCCACTGGTGGCCTCAGTTCTATTGTCAATGTCCCAGATTGGTTTTGCTGTGTCTTTTTTCTCTCTTTGTTTCTATAGAGTTGTTTTTTTGTTTGTTTGTTTGTTTTTTATTTCTAGTCTATGTAGAAGGCATTATTATCATTTATTTTTCTTTCTAAATAATCAGAAGTCATTGTAGAGTGTAAATTTGGGTATGACAAGCTGAACTCTCCCACCTTCTCCACCCTCAGAGCAATCTCTTATCCCTTAGCATCCCTTAAGTTTTAGGTTAACTTGAAATTATCTCTGTTTTATGCTTCAATTTATTCTATTTAGAATAACAATAATTCAAGCTTTTTTCCCTGCTATCTTGGATTTATATATTTTAAGTCTATTGTGGTAATACTACTTAATGTTAAAGCATATTCTCCATAGTGTGTATAGTTTACTATATAAAGGAAATAAATTTCCTTGTGAAAGTGATGGTTAAAGCAGTTGAGATGATTTACTTCTTAGAATGACACCTCTTTTTTCTCTATCTGGGGTCTCCAGACTCATTTACATATTTAGGCCAGTTGATGGTTTGTGCTTTTCATAGTTTTGATTTAAATAACCATTAGTCTTTAGAGCAATAGAGGTCTACTGGGATAGATATAGTATGTCATTAAACATCAAGACAGAACTAGATGGTACCATCCTGACAAAGATGATCATGAATTAAAACACGCACATTCCCCAATCTAAGAAGAAAAAAGAAGAAAAGTGTGGGAGTGATATTAACAGATAAATATTGACATATCTACTGTCTGATTTAACAAAGAACTCAGGATGCAGAGAAGGAATGAAAGACTGATTCTAAGCCCTATCTGACATGGAAGAATCAGTATTTCCACATTGTTAATGTAGTAGATGCAGTCTTCACTAAAACTAAAGGGGCATGGGCACAGAAAAAAGAAGTATCTGGTAGCAACTGTCTGGAGACTAAGCAGCAAATGGTGGACATATTCCCAAATGCCAGGTGCAGAAGCATAAAAAGAGCCACCCTAAACAAAACCTTGATATTATGTAAGCTCCCTCATTCCACAAATATTGCACCAAACTGAGAAAATGAAAGTTGCCTTGGTTTCAGATGAGTTTCTACCAGTTCGTTAATAGGGGTTAAAATTCAAATTGATTTGAGTACAGAAATTATTATATCCTTTGAATATCTCATTCTTACAGACTTTCAAATAGAAAAAAATTAATAAAAATTAAAGTAAAGAATGTTATTAGTACATTGTGTTAATCATGTTCTGGACACAAAATGCTTCGCAAAATACTTCAGGTGTGCACAATAGGGTTAAGTAATTACATCTGTTTTCCAATCATGTCTGTATCACTGACTTCTAATGCACCATAGTTGCTAATTAATGCTAAAATAATCTAGTATTAAACAGGAATATAATATTATTTCAATACTCTTTATATGTTGTCAGTAATTACTTGAGTAATAGGAGATACATATGCATAAACATATAATACACATTTTTATCTGTCTATATCTAATCTACCTAGCTAGCTAGCTAGCTATATACATCAGGTTAATTAAGTTAGCATGATCCAAAACAAGTAGGTATAAATGTATTATTAGGTTTGAACTTTTAACAAAGCACTAAAACTACCTGAATGAGCTTCAGTCCAGAACTTCATTCCAACCTGAAGAGAATGCAACTCTTACTATCATCATACACACAGGGTTAGAACATTTGGGCTCACTTATTCTTTGCAAATGAGGTGTCTTACTTCTTGACTTATAAAACATTTAAGCAATCTATTTCTTATAACATGAATCAAAGGTTTATTGGCTGTCTTCTGAATCATCTGGATGAGTTAAGGGTAAAAGAATCTAAAATGTATGTATTCATTTAATTTAAAATACACAGGGGTTTATAAACCAATTGAAAATTACTTGGCATGAACATAGAGGAATTTGGCAGAAAATATTTCCCTGAAACCAACACTTTTGACAAACTCCAAATGCAATAAAAATGCCAAAATTGTAGCAATGAATTTGCAAAATAGTCACATAATTAAAAGAAAATACACTGAAATGAATTTGAAATAGATATCACTTTTCCAGATGAAATTTGTCTCACAAAAAGACTTATATGTCTTTTTCTACAGTAGTGGATCTTATCATTTTCAGGGAATATCGGGGGAATAGCATTTGATTATATCTGGGTGACTTTTATATGCTTCTGTGAATTAAACATTTCTTCCTGTTGTCATTCTACCTGTGTGCTGTCATTATTGAAATCAGTGCTATGTGTTGGCCTTCTTATGTGCGCATATAGACATGTGGGCATGCATATACATATAAGCACTAGTACATATATACACAGTGAAAAAAAGAAAAGCGCAGTCTCCTTCCAAAGCATAAAAACTACTCTCTGCATTTGTTATTTTGAATATTGTGATTAACTGTATGCATTATGCTTCCAGTCTGCTGACAGAGTCAGCTAACACAATTCAAAACTTTTTTTCCTTCCAACAATGGTTGCCAGATAATATGCAGGATGCACAACTTAATTTGAATTTCAGATAAATAGCAAACAGTTTATTTTATTGCAAGTGTGTCTTAAGCAATATTTGGGAATTGCTTATATGCAAATAAATTCATTATTTATCTGAAATTCAAGCAACTTGATGTCCTGTTTTTCTTTCTAATTATAGAAACTCTTCTTCCTATACCTCTTAAGACACGTTTTTTAAAAAAAGTAAATACTGGAATGAATATGTAGTTCTTAAGCTCCTACTATGTAGTCTCACTCACTTAGTTGCAATAATAACTCAGTGGTGTGCTCTCCAGGTGATTCATTCCCGTCAGAGGACTAGCATGTGAAGAATAGAATGCTGTACAGATCATATGCTAAATTATGCTGACTATTTATAAATTATATTTATATGAAAAAAATCAATAACATCTACTGAATTCAAATATTTCATGACTAAGATTAACTGAATCAAATGAAGAAATTTTCTATATTGAAAAGATATGAAGGTTCATTGCAGAGAGGAGGAACAAGAGTGAAAGCTGAGAGGAAAGAGTACAGTCAATGAAACACTACAGATGATCAAAAGATGGAAGCAGTATGAGCCAAAGATGTTTAGAACTAAAATTTTAAAAAGTATATACATACATATTCTATATGTACATGTCAATATTTGCTTTCAATTATTTGTAAAGGTGTGGTTTTACCTCAAAAACACAGAATCACAGAACTTCAAGGCTTCTATGTAATTTTTGGCTCTCAGAAGTACTTATCTAGAATTGGATTTGAGATAAGCAAGAACATGGACTGTGTCTATTATTTTGATAGTCCTATTAACATAGTGCCTGAGCACAGAGCTTAAAAATGTTTGTAGAACAAATTTGAAAAAACTGAAAAAAAGGGAGGAAGGGAAGGAGGAGAATGGAAACGAATGGAAGAAAGAAGGAAGAAATAGTCATTAAGATGAGCAGATATTACAGATATTCTAAAAATAAATTATTTCAATTTATTTATTTTTATATTTAAAGAATAAAGACTGGGAATAGAAGTTCAAAGACATCAATATTATATAAGTAAGAATTCTGTACCCCTTTACCACTCATTTATTTTGGAGAATGTTACTTTAAATACAAATTATAATCCATGTATTGAAAAAATATTCAATATGATTCCAACAAGGAATCTTAAATTCACTCTTGTGATGTCAGTAGCCCACCAAAAATCAAAAAGTGAAATTCAATTAATTGTATAAAGTAGTTATATTTAAGTTGTTTTTTTAGAAGTATAATTTCTCAGCATTCGAAAGATGAGGATCATTGTATAAACTACTGTGCAATATTCACTGAATCTTTGTGAAGTGCAGATGGATCTGTGTGTTTCTTTCCACAGATAGCTTGTTGTGATATATTGATGTCAGCATCAAGTCTAAAGGTCACTGCTGTAGCTGACAAGTTACAACATCTCACTGTCAGTCACTGAATTTTTCCATTAAGGTGAAGGAGATTTGAATATTTGTACTGTCTTGTAGGCTCGCAATCTCAAAAATCATTGATTTTCCATATACATGTTTTGAAAGATGAATATTACTTTCTTTCCTTGTTCTCTTGATTTTGATTGCATTATTAATGACTCCCTTCAGTATTAGTACTACGTAGATAAAACCTGGAGATAAACCAAGACTTTTACTACCAACTTACCATGTGAGTTTTTTTATAAAATTTTTAGGAAATGAGATGTGAAGAGTCCATAAATTGTGACATAGTCAAATAGTTCCAGGCCATGTCTTCCAAACAGAGATTGATTGTTTTTGTTTTGCATTAAAACTTAAAAAAAAAAAAGGAAAAAAAAAACAAACAGTAAAAACACTTACTATCTAGCTCCATGAAATAAGACTAAGGTAGTATAGTGTATCTCATGATACCATGATACTAAAAATTTTATGAAAAAAGTTGTCAATCTCATTTAGTACCCCAGATAATACCTCCCAGTCTCATCATCTGGAGGCACATAACTACATGTTACACAAATATAAATACTAATTAGACTTCTTTTTATTTTGGATAATGGCATTGTAGCATTTATTTGAAAGCACACATACATTTTTTAAGTCAAACTGAAAAATATATAAGATTGTTTTTAATCCACTAGAATCTCATTAAGAAAGAAAATTAAGACAGAACATTAATGTAATGTATTTCTATGCATATGCATAAAAGAACTACTTTATTGATGGGCAGAAGTTGTGTTCTTAAAATGGTGTCATATCTATATTAGTAACAATTATATAATATATCTTGAATTTTCATGATAAAAAATTACAAAGAGACTGAAGTTTCAGATGTGTTTTCTTGTTTAAAAAAATTAAAAGTGGATTATAATCCCCAAACAATTTAAATTAAGAAAAAAATTTTGATGTACAATATAGAGCTGGAGCAATTTTGCTTCTCTAAATTTCAATATTCTTTGATCAGAAGACTCCCTACTACAAGGAAAAGAAATAAACATTGTAATTTTTCCCTCTCCACTACTTTCTGCTTTAAAATGGTTGAGTTTTTATTTTTAATTTATCAAAGTTTCATTTTTTCACTTTCATTTTTTTCTTTGAACATATGAGGCTCAATTGAGTAAGTTCAGTTTTATATCTAAGTGAGAGTTCAATGCTGACTGTAAGTTTATATTTCATATTCCATACCCTATGCTTGAATTTCTAATTTCAATTCATCTCCCCAGTTGTTGGATTGAAATGGTAAGTAGTTTTCTGGGAGGAACTTAAAGACTTTTTCTCTGTGCTCTTTTGTCAGGTTATAATTGCAAACTGTCTTCATAAATATATATTACCTTTGAACTTGATTACAAATGGAACTGTTTTCTGGATATTTTCTCCATGGAACTTTCTATTTTTTTCTAATATTAAATCTCACTGTGGAAAGTCTGAGGTAAACTTGATTTTCTCTCTTTCAATCACCTGTTCTTCTGCCTCTGTACATCAAAATTTTCAGTTATCTTTGAAATTCAGCAACTAAACTAGAATATATCTCAGTGTGTAATCAGTTTGTGTTATTTTTATAGAATATCCTGTGACCTTGTACATATTCAAAACAAATTCTTCATTCTTAGTATCTCTGTGAATATACTTTTACCGTTCCATTTGCTGAATAATCCACTACTAAAATAACACATAATTACAGTGCAGTCCATTGTTTCTTTCTGTCTTATTGTTTAAATATCTGTCTTTTTTTTTTCCCTTCTGAGTTTAAAATAATAATCTCATGCTTGTCTTAAGTGGAATTTATTTTAATTTTATTCTCAACCTTTTTTCATTTTCCCAGTTTATTTGTTTGTTCAATTAATGACGAATTTGTTCATCACTGTTTTTATAGCTCCAAAATCTCATTCTCTAGTTTCTTTTCTTTTTATTCAAAAATTGCTTCATAACATTATATTACTATGTGAATCATTGAAAATCAACATCTGCATTAATTAATTAATTAAATTTGCCACCAACATTTAAGTTTTTCTTTCACCAGACAATTGATCCCTTCTATCCAAGTTGCCCATCCCATCCTTTCACTTCTCTTCCTTCATTTCTTTATGTTCTCAATATATAACATAAGGGATATCATATAATATCTGTCTTCCTCCTTCTGGCTTGTGTCACTAAGCATAATTTCCTCTAGTTCCATCCTTATTGCTTCAAATGACTAGATTTCTCCTTCTCTTTTTATTTTTTTAATAAATGAGTAATATTCTCTCTCTCTCTCTCTCTCTCTCTCTCTCTCTCTCTCTCTCTCTCACTGTATGTGTTTTGGGACCATTTTACTATTTGGGGTTTCTTATAGTACCAAGATTACAGTGTAGTTCCATGATTTTTTTTCTTCTATTTCTGTGAAAGATGGGAAGTGCACTTAAACTGTATATTACTTTAAGTAATATAGTAATTTTAGCAATATTAATTCTTCCAAACCATAAGCATTTCTTTGTGTCTTCTATTTCTTTTAACATTTTTGGAGTATAGGTCTTTTACTTCTTTTCATAAATTAAGTCCAATATATTTTATGATTTTATGCAATTATGAATTGGATTACTTTCCTGATTTTTAATCTTATTATTTCTTCATGTGCATATAGAAATTCAACAGATTTTATATCAGTTGTGTAGCCTGAAAACTAACTGTAATCATTTAGTATTTCTAACGGCTTTATACTGGAGTAGTTGGTATTCTCTCTACATATTGCTATGTCAAACTACTAATAGTGATAGTTTCACTACTTCCTTTAAAAGTGCTATACAGTTTATGCTTTCTTCTTTTTGTTGTCTAATTGAACTGCCCAGTACTTCCATGATTAAATTAAAATAATGGTGCAGAGAGTGGACATCCTTACCTTGTTCCTCATCTTAAAGGGAGTGCTTTTGGTATTAACCCATTAAGTATGATGTTGATTGTACTTTATAAATAGTCTTTATTATGTGAAGTATATTCTATTTATACTCATTTGGATCTTACCAAATGTTTATCTTGCACTTATTGGGAAGGTCATAGGGCTTTTGTGCTTCATTTTGTTGATACATTATACAATTATTAATTATATATGTTGAATCATATACAATTGCATCCCTTGCATCTCTGGCTTAATCTCACTTGATTGGGATGTGTGATTTTTCGAATGAGTCATTGAATTCAGTTTGCTGGTATTTTGTTGAGGAGTTTGCATCAATATTCATCAGAGATATAGGTCTGTAATTTTCACTTTTCAGTGATGTCGCTGCCTCACTTTAGAAAGAGTAATCTTGGCATCATAAAAAGTGTTTGGAAATTTGCCTTCTTCAATTTTCTGGAACAGTTTGAGAAGGATTGATGATAATTTATCTTTGAAAGTTTAGTAAGATTCACTAGTGAAACCATCTGGTATACAGCTTTTGTTTTTTGTTCAATTTTTGTATTTCTTCTTGATTTAATCTTGGAATAGTCTATGTTTTTAAGAATGTGTCCATTTTTTCTAGGTTATCCAATTCATTGCTATGAAAGTACTCATAATATTGTCTTATGATCCCTGTATTTAGTATCAGTTGTTATTTCTCTTCTTTCATTTATGGTTTTTTGGGGTTTTTTTTGTTGTTGTTTTTTTTGGTATTTTCTCTATCCTCTTCTTTGTGAATGACCAGTGGTTTCTGTAACTTGCTCATTTTTTTTTTCAAAGAATTGTTCTTGGCTTCATTTTTAGCTCTTTAAAAATTTTCTCTAGTAAAATTGCATTTCTTTGCTAATTGATTGTGGCCTGTTGCAAAGAATAGGGGCAATCACTCAAGTTCCTATCATTTCTAATTCTACCTTTAATCTAAGGAAAACACAAAATTCTGGTGGATTCTCCAAGGGTTCTGTCAACTCTCCTAGGATTTTCAGATGCTATTGTTTGTTAAAAGACTTTTGTATTCTCTGGTGTTTTCTTTCTTGCTTTGGTATACTCCTGATAGCTCTATTCTCCCCTCTTCTCTCTCTCTCTTCCCTCTTCCCTCTCCTTCCCTCTTCCTCTCTCTCTCTCTCTCTCTCTCTCTCTCTCTCTCTCTCTCTCTCTCTCTCTCTCTCTCTCTCTCTCTTTCCCCTTCTTCCTCTCAACATATTCAATATCTCAATCTATATTGCATTACTGAAATTTCTTTTTTGAATCATCATATTCCCCTCTAATACTTTGGATTTGAATGACAAAGTCTGATACTTTAGAAAGGAATTCCAGAATGTTATGAGGTTATTTTGTTGACTACTTTTCTAGTAATTATGACATGAGTTTAAAAGCTTTTTTTTTTTTGAGTTGTTATTTGTGAACATTTTGTATTTATCCTAGGTGCATGAATGTGTGTATACCATTGCACATTATTTAGAATGTCAGTAATCAATATTTACTCTGCCAACTTCAAACAAATTATTTTTATTTTGTTTTCCTAGTTATAAAATTACTACATTAACATATCTGTGAGTCTCAAAATCTACATATTTAATTTAGAATTTCGACAACATCAAAACTTAGAATAACAATTTAATGATTAAATGATGTTTTATTGTGAAATTTGTTGTCACTGAAATCATGACTATTATGCCAAGTGTTTGATCAGATAGTCTCTAGTTTTAGTAAACAAATTCTGTTTAGGTTCAGGAGATAGTTCAATTCACTCACTCCTTACTTGTATTAGAAATCTGCCTTTCTGTACTAATTGACCTCCTCTCATTGGTTCATTATTTTACAAATTTGATATCACAGTATTTGTTAACACTTAAATCACTTGGTAGTATTTGATTTTAATATGATTTAGGCTAAGATTTAAGGTTATTATTTTTAAATTTCTAGAGGGAAATGTAACACTTCAAAACTCTTTTTTATACATTACAGACTATGGATTTTGATATAAACTTTTCACAGATTACAGAGAATATGTATGTCAGTAATTTTTTTGAAGTCCATGTATTGCAAGAGTTTCATAACTACAGGTATCAAGGCAGTTGACCAATAACCAGTCCATCTGGATTGGGGTGCAGAGAGCAGTGCTCTAGTAACTTCACAGTTTCCATTTGCAAGCATTTACTGCAAGTCAAATGCTGATGAGAAAAAGAAAAGAAAAATTAGTTATAAATTGAAACTCAGCCCCACATAGGAGTTTAAGACTTTCATATCCTGAAGCATATTCTAAGGCTTTTCAATTTACAACCTGTATGCCTTCTTTTTAAAGTCCTGAATCCTTTAAATTTGTTATCTCGGTGTTTTCATTTTCAGATCTGTATAATCAGCAACATCTTTGCTCTGTAAGGGGAAAGTAAAATCCCATTGCACTAGTGTCATTTTTGATGTAGTTTTTTTTTAAAAAAAAAAGAGTAAGCATCAAGGATGAAATTATGCTGTTGTTGAGCCTCTAATTTTTCTATGAATGAATTGTAAAGTAAGCAAAGGGTGAGGGGAAAGTGCCATATGCTCTTTTTTCTAGAGGAGTGTGTCTTAACAACAGATCAGAAGTCACCTTTAAATGCTGACTACAAAGAAACCTCCAGTTGCTTTTCTTCAGAGGCAATTTTTGTTTTCTTTTTGCTGAGCTGCCAAAAGGAGAATATCTAAAAATAATTATTTCTGCCAGTTGAGTAATTAAGGATGGCCTTACCAACTGACAATTTTATTGAATGGCATTAGACAAGATGAATTAGACTTTTATTAAATGATATTTCAATGTTTCAAGGACTCCATGGACACCCCCTGAATAGTGTTCATGCTAGATTAAGGAAAATCATGTTTATACTTTTCAAGTTTACAACAAACCTATGATCAATGTAATTATTTTTCTGTCAAAATCAACAACTTAATATATGTTACCATACTTTGCCATTACTTTCTTCATGCCTACAATTATAACAAAATACAAATTAATGAATTTTTTTTCTTGCTGATAATCTTAAACCAATTATCAAACTGCTTTGTATTTTAATTCTTCTAGGAATTTCTCCTTACTCTTTACACCATACTCTTGCTTTTATCTGAATTGTACCAATAATAAAGATATAATTTTTTTTTCTTAGCACATTGATTAACCTGCTCCTTTGTCTCTACCACTCTTTCCTTAGTCACTGCTGAAGACATGAAAAGGAATTTAACACTGTCATCAATAAAAGTCCTTTAAAAGGACTAAGAGACAGTAGTTAAATAAATCCATAACATAATAAACTGCTGCTATGTTAACTAAGCACGTGCCAAGTCCTAGAAATAGGCTTCTACCCTTTTCTCTCCCATATTACTTGTCCTGGGAACTGTTTTCTTCTCCCAACCTGGCTAAAGGGCTGCAGGGCTCAGCAGGGGCTTCTTGCCTCACTGTCTTTACGATATCACTAAAAACCAGGTCTTTCAATGTTCATCAATGTGCTGACAACCTCAAATTGCATAACTACAACCAGACTCTAGCCTAACTCTATTTATGTACTCTACAGAATACTACACATCTCTACTTGGGTATCTAGTAGACCCTTAAAATATTTTAAATCTCCAAAAATAAACTCCTTCTTTCCCCTGACAAATCTGTGCTCTGGGCCTCTTGCTATTTTTTGCATCTAAGTTAATGACATATAAGAACAATAATAATTTTTAAATGTGCTATTTGGTTTCTTTCTTTCCTACATATCACACATTTACTCTTTGAGGAAGTCATGTTATCTCTATCTTCAAAATATATTTATACAAAACAACTATTTTTAACCACATCCTCTAATACCCTGGGTGGGGCCATCACCATGTTTCACCCAAATATTGCAATTATTTCATATTTGTTTTAGTTCTTTCAGCCAATGTATTCCATGCCACAATCTGTACTCATTATAGTAGCCAGAATAATTCTTTTGAAATGTAAGTCAGATAATGTCACTCCTCTACTTAATATCCTGAAATAGCTCAACATTTAACTTAAAATAAGCCATTAATGTTCAGTTTCATTGACTTGCTTCTGTGACCGTCTTGTTTATATTTCACGCTCACACACTTTCCACCAGTCACACTATTATTTATCTTTTAAACCTCAAAAGAATGTTTCTATCTTGTTCTAGTTCTTTTACCTAGAATACTAATCTCTCAAATGTACTCCACTCTATCTCCCTTGCTCAGGTCCTTTGGATCTTTATCATCTTTTTCAAGAGTTTACCATACGTTACTAATATGACTCTTTTATTGTGCTCCCCTTCCCATACTCAATTCCCCTGTTCTCTTTACTCTTCTCCATTGTTTTTTATCCACCTAATAATGTACAATACATTCTACTTCTTACATTTGGTGTTTACTTGGCTTATCCTGCTAGGATGTAAGCTCCTTGAAGGCAATAAAATCTGTATTGTTTACTGCATGGTGAAAGTTATTTTTCATAGAGCCGTATACAGGTTTCATCTGCTATCCCCCAAATAAAAGCTTCCTGTTTTAAATGATGCAGTAGATTACTTTTGAGGTCTAGGAATGCTTTTTTCCCTGTATAAGTCAGTGATAATTGTGTTCCCTAACTCCCAAAATAACCTACTGAATAATCCCAAACAAGAACATTATATTTTTGGATGCTGGGAAAAACCTAAGGACCTTCTGACCAATTAGGCATCTTCCTTTCACTTGAAAGTGAGTTTGTCTCTAGGGCTTCATTCAACTGAACCAATTAATAAGACCGGTTATTACTTGAACTTCCTTGCTGGACTGAACTTTCCTATAACCCACTTACCTCCAAATTTTCGTTCAAACCCTTAAAGTATCTGAATGTCCTAAAAACAAGTGGGTAAGTTTGGATAGTTAATATTATTAATATAATTGCATTTCCTAATGTTGTAATACACTTTTGAAAATGATGTATGCTTTCAATATACAGTGATGTTGCATGTTAATTTTTAATTAGTGTTTCAGTGATATTTTTCTATAAAACTTGTATACAAAAAAGGTCTTATTTAACTTTAAACTTTGTATTTTATTACTAGAAGTATGCTTAGTTTTTTTTGACAAAATACTTAAAAATTAATGATTAACTCAAGCTGCCTATACAATGAAATTATTAATAAAATAATTGAGAACCATTCCTTTCTAAAAACTATGTTAAAGATCTAAAAGTTTTATTCTTGAATATTTGGTATTTCAAAGCACAGTTCATAATATTGCATAATGGTAGTTGGTAGATAGAATTTCCAAAGAATTGCAAACCTCAGAAACTCTAACACTGTACTCATTTTAGTTTTTGTAGTCCATCTTCAAGAACCCTAAGGATACGAGAATTAATATTATTAGCAGTTTTCATTTCTTTTCAAGAAATTATTGAACATCATTTGCAAGCATAACAAACCTTGTCATTAATGATGGGCCACAAAAGACTGGTACAAAGGAAAAATTGACTGAATGTTTATGCATGTTTCCCTTTTCTAAGTTGCAAGTCCACACCTTCAACTTCCTACATAACTCTGCTTTTCTGAAACACAATAGGAAGTAGGGCTCTAGAATTTTTAAGAGGAAACATAAAAGTGAGCTGCTAGATGAGCAACTTTCCTTTGAAAAATGACTCAGTGAGATAAGATGAGCAATATTAGCCTCATTCTACTTTCATCCTTTAGGAATGAGTAGACAGCCCAATGTTGCTGAGTTGGTAGTAAGAGGAGTTATGACATAAACTAACGGCAAATTACTTGACTTAGAAGACTCTCTTTGTCTCAAAATTAGAATATTGGGCTAGGTAATTTTTCAAGTCTGTGATAAAAACGAAGTCATGTATTTATGGTTGTTTTAATGTAATCATAGATAAAGGGGTTTGAATGGTTGGGTGAATACTTAAAGTAGCAAAAAGAGAAATGAATTTCATTTGTCACAAATTATAGAATTTCTGCTCAAGGAAAACTGTTTTGGGCTCTGTATCTACCACACCTCAAGTAATTTACTGACATCTAGATAAAAGCATGTATTAACTTTGTTTGGTTATCCTGGCAATGTTAAATCCAAAGGATGGAGACCGCCTAAGGATGAGTACAAAAAAAAAAAATGCATTCAACAATTTTTGAAAAGAATTCCATTCAATTGTTTATAGTAGTACATACATTCAAAATTAGACTATGTGTTACTCTCTTTGTTTCATGATACTTATGTTTACTTTCACTAGACTGACTCTCTTAAATGTGCTTTATTTGCTAAAGTGTGAATAAAGGAAAAAAGTCACCGAGTTCAGGATGAACCAACTGCCTTTGCTCCACATACTATTAATATCCTCCCAATGATGCATTTGTAGAAACAATACTCAGCAGTCTTTCAAGATCATGCTTTAAAGATCAGATGACTGAATTCATCATATTATAGATAAATGAAAAGAAAAGAGAATTTTGATCAATAAGGTGAAGTATAAGTCCCAGTCTTGATATCCAGGTTTTCTGACTTCTGATGAAATTTATTTTTAGATTATCATTATAATTACTTTCTTAAAATATAAGGGTAATATTTAGCAATTATAGTAATTAAATTACCAATTACTATATATTTGTTTTTGGGAAATCTTACGAGCATCATTGGAAAGATTATAAACCTCTTTGAACTAATTAAGAAATCTACCTGGCTTAGTCAGTTGACTCACCACTAAGGTTACACAAATAACAGTCAAGCACCACTGGTTTTTCCTTTACTTTTTCTGTAAACTGTTCACTTAATGAAAATGTTTAGCTTTATCTAAAAAGCAAAATAAAACAGAACAAAATAAAAATCTTTCATAGCAGTAAGCTAAAAAGCATGGACTTCCCTTGAATCCCAGCAAAATGTTTCATTCATTACATTAGAGTTTCAAGTACATTCTTATTTGTGTTAGGGTAGTATTAGACTATTTCATGGCTATTAACCAAATTATTTGAAACAATATACATATATCCTGGCTTATATTTCAAAGGTAGACTACAAATGAGGTTGAGCTTTCATTTGGATTAGAAATTCTCATATATTTATTTCTCTTAATATTAAACTACTCCATCCACTCCATGTTTTAAATCCTTAATTGTCCTTTTAGCATTCCTACATATTTAGAGAAAGCTAGCATGAATCCCCAATGTTTCAAGGGTTCTTTTATCTTTTGAAACTCAATGAAAATTTCTCTGGTTAAAAAATATTATGATCATATAAATGATAATATATATGGCAACATACATCTATAAGAATAGAAAAATCACATTTGTAAGCACTCTATAACATGACAACTAAAATAGTTTATTTATTTTGGTACAATGGCCATTTTTATTTAGGGAGTGAGGAAGGATCAAACTTCAAAAAAAAAGAAAAAAGAAAAGAAAAAGCAATAAAATCAACAATTACCTTAGGAAATATTAGAAAAGAATCAGAATATTATTAGGGCCATGGCTTCAGATCCTTGTTTACCACTTCACATTCTTTACTTATGCACTACCATGTTTTTTGTGTGTGTTTTATTGTTAAATGTTTATTTTTCTTGTATTTAGTGAATTTGTTTCATTTCTCTATATACCACATATGTATGGAATCACAGTGTTTTTCTTCTCATCCCAATTGCTTAATTAATTAGTAATTAAACATGATTTCACTCACATGGAAAATGCAAATAAAATAAACAAAACAAAATAAAAAGAAAAAACCTCTTAGATTTAGACAACAGAATTGTTGACACTGAAGAGAGATAGGAAATGGGGTGGGGAACATGGGTAGTCAGTTTTTTGGTTGCGGGTAGAAACCAGACATTTGATGATGACCATAATGTATTATATACAGATGTTGAAGTGCAAAGCTATACACCAAAACATTCAGTATTATAGACCTATGTTATCTCAAATATATATATATTATAATCATATCAATCTGTACATATTGTTTTAAGGGACTTATCTGTACCATAATAAATACTAAACAACATATTTAATATTCTGATTATTTAAATCTATGGACACTGGAATCTTATGGTCACAAAAATGTTTATAATTTCATTACATAGATAATTTTTAAATATTGCCTATTGTGAAATAATTTTGACCACTGCCCAGTCAGATAGTTTGCTTAGACTGTGTATATAAGTTTCTTTTGTCTCATGGCAAGATAATATAACTCGTGTCCTTGGCTATGTTTCCTAAATATTATTTATGTTTCATGAAACTAATATACATACATTGAGTATCTTGGATACCTCAAAAACAGTACAACTCAATACAAATTTTTGGCATGCAAAATGATTTTTGCATTAAATGTAATGGCTTTTAAATGAAACTATAAAACGTTTTCCAAGTAGCAAATTAATACAATTATCTAGTTTACTTTTTCTTCAGAGTTGCAAAATATTCAGTAGAACTTACAAATATTAGCAAACAAAATGGTTGCTCTAGGTCTTTAGAATATAAGGGCTTTTCTTCTTATTTGAATGTTCTTTTTTATTAGCAACATAAATAGCTAGTAAGATGTGCCTTAATATAAAAAATCTCCTCATTATAGTGAACTAAAATGGTAAAAGTGCACATCTTCACTCTTACACTTAATGATTCCAAATATAAATGCCATGTAAAATAAACAAAAATTACTTGACAAAGTAAATCACAAGAAAAAAATTAAACCACAAAATTACAAAAATGAAGCTATATCCAGGAAGAACAGATATCACCCATCAGAAACCATGAAGAAAGGGTATCAAAAGAAAATTCAATTGCTGAAACCAGGTCTCTAATGACTATGGGGACAAAAAAAAACAAGGTTTAGACTAAATTAGCGTTGACATACTGTAATTGATCTATAAGAAACACAGCTCATTTTAAAACTCAACTGCACAAATAAATGATTAGAAAATCTTCATCTAGAAAATCTAAGAGTATTCTGGTAGATACAATATAAGTATAATGATCTCTAAGCAATTTTTTTTTTTTTTTGCTCTAAGACTTTATAGAATTTAAATGAATTTTAACAATAAGTGACTATGCTTAAAAGTATTGTGGTTTTAAACAAAATAAAACAAAATTTGCAATTGGTCTTCTCTATTGAATAATGCCCTACAGGTTCATTCATGTTGCCACATGTGACAGGATGGCCCCATTTTTGAAGCTTAATGATATTTCATTATGTGTAATAAATGTAAACACTGAATTTGGTTTATCTGTTTATTCATGGATGAACACATACATTGTTTTAATAACTTAATTATGATAAGTAGTGCCTCAGTGAACATAGGAGTACAAATACATATATCTTTAAGGTAATGTTTTGTTTTCTTGGCTATATAACCAGAATTGAGAATTTTGAGGTGGTATGGCTGTTTTGTTAATTTCTTGAGAAACCTTCATACTGTTTTTCAAATGACATTCCAGTTTACATTTCCACCAAAAGTGTGCAAATGTTCTCTCTTCTGGACATCCTCTTCAGCATTTATCTCTTGTCTTGCAATAATGTACTTCCCAGTAACTGTGAATTGAGATCTCATTGTGGTTTTGATTTCTATTTTCCTGTTGATTAATGACTTTGAGCACCTTTTCATGTACCTATTTGACCATTTGTGTATCTTCTTTGGGAAAACAAATCTGCTTAGGTCCATTGTCCATTTTTAAATTGGATCATTTAGTTTTATTTCAATTGAGATGTATAGATTTCCATATCTATATTTAGTCTAGCAATGTACCACTGTTCTATATATTCTGGAATTCTTCCTATAAGAATTGACTCCATAAAATGTATCATTTTACTTTAGAAAATTAATATAAAGTGGTGGACTAAAAGATTTAAGTCCCTGTTGAATGCCTGTCCTAATTTACTCAGTTTTGTAGATGTTTTTACCCCTCATATATTTTTAGCCATAGCTTGTATCTACTATAGAGTTGGTTATTTTGGTTAAAGTTGTGGGGCTATGTATCAGGAAGATGAGGTATTTGTTATGATTTAAATTAAGAATCCCCTCTAAATATACCATAAATCTTACTCAGTTTTATTTGTATGTTGATAGCCTTCTCAAGGGCATTATGTAAAGCAAGTCAATATCATGGGTGTAATTGACTGATTGCTGTTAATGTGAAATATGTGAATTTGAGAATATGTTCATTAACATGTCATCCTTCACTCACAATGATCAAGCTCCTGCCACATCACTAATAGGATATTTGCTTTGTGTTATTTTTTAGTAGTCATGATGAATTTGGTCCTATCCATTCCACATACTGCGATTAGTTTCCTATGACTAATGGGCCATATCTGGCATGGCAGGCTTAGAGATATTATTCTCTGCTTTAATGAAAGACAAAAAAATATCAACAAAATCTATAATGTTGGCTTCATTACAAGCATCAAAGAATTTATTGTGAAACTATTACCTAGTCAAAAAGTTAGGGATTCACTCTATAACTTTCTAATTCACATAAACTTTACTGCCATTATTTACATACTATCAGTTACACAAAATAACATGTAATTAATGATATCAGATTCGAATGTCAATTAAAATAAGGACTGATTTAGAAAAAAAATCAGTTAGAGTATGTTATTTGTACTGGTTAACAAGTTATTGTCTCAGCTTCACCTTCTTGATCCTCATTCTTTTATACTTTGTTTTTAAAGTGGGGCTTAAGTTCTCTTTTGTAAATAGAGGTATAATAAAGAAAATGTAGGTAGGAAAACAGAAGGAATTTTCTCTTGTCTTTTTGTGTGTTGTTTCTCACAGAACAGGAATGTCCCTTCACCTTTGTAGCAGATCTTTCTGACTTGTTTCATTGGGTACTCCTAGAAACAGTGTCAGTCAACTCTAATACGTATCAGCACCAGTCAGTGAGAATTTGCTTCCCAGATTGGACACTGATATGTGAGGCCATGCTTCCCTAAGATTCCAGAGTCCAATATTCCCTTTGTTTCTTGGATGAATAGTGTCTCTTTCAATAATTATTACTATTTTGTTACTTCGTATTTCACTTTTTTCTCATCTTTCAAAAATCAATTTGACCATCTTTCATAGCAGTAAATTCTCTGTTAAAAGAAAATGAATTTTTATTTTCCTGATTCTTCTGAAAGTATAAGAGATAACTCCTTTAGATTAGGTCCTTTCAATACTAGTTCTTTTTAAAAAATTCATTGTATACCTTCAAAATTTCAACAGTTTATGGAATACTTATTCTGCACACTCTCATTAGTCCTTGATTTACCCCAGTTATGCTGAATATATGGATAGGTAAATAGATGATGGATAGATGAATGGATAGAAGGATGGATGAAGACAAGAGAAGTGAGAATATTTTTAGTTGAAATAAAAAGTATAAATGTTTTTATAAATGCAGAATAATACAGAACTGAAAGGTTGAGGCTCCAAGTTTGATGCCTAGAGGAAGGTAACTGCAAACTAAAATTAGAAGTTAATTCAAAGAGTTCTTATGAGAATTGAATGAGGTAATTCATTTAAAACCATAACCCATTATTTTATAGCCTAACTTAATTGAAGTGCATTATTTTGTTCCTTAGCTTTCTCTAATCTAAGATATATAGAAAGAAGAAATTAATTTTTCTTTTGGTATGCTCATTCTCTTAGCTCACAGTCAGAAAAAGTACAAAAATGTAATCAATGATTTGAGTCGTAAGTGCAAACCCAATGTCCATTCTCTGTTTTTACCTGAAAGAGCTTCCTCAAATTAATTATTATAGTGCTCTATTGCTCTCTAACTACTCTTTGGCATTTGTCTTTGCACCCTTCTTGCATGCCTCTTTCAATCCTCAGAAGTTCTCTACCTATCTAAGTCCCCACTTACTCACACTATTCTACTTGCAATAGTGCCATAAAATTATGTCACTTCTTTATTCTAGTTCTAATAGTTTTGAAACAGGGAGGGAAAGAGAGAGGGAAAGAGGAAAGGGGAGGGACAGTGATTTTGGGAAGGAGAGGAAAGAAAGGAGGGGAGAAGAGTGAAAAGGAGAGAAGAGGTGAAGAGAAGGGGGAGAGGGAATTTGAGAGTAGAAAGCTACATTTTCAAATGTTGATTAATTTAAGATATAATTGAAAGGGCACCTTAAAACATTGTGGAGATAGTTAACTGATTCATGCTTACAAAATCTATTTGCTAATATACATATAAATTCTTCACCCATTGATTAATTTTTAAATTTACTTGACATGTGACATGAAATGACCTAGATTTGTAGAAACAGTGTGACTATTGTAATTGTAAGTGAGAAAATAAAACAAAAAAAACAACTTACCCTCAGCAACTAGCATTGCATTGAGGATAGAGGGGGAAAAAAAAGAACAACAAATAGTGTCTGAGCATCTGGTAGTAATTTCAGAGACGAACTTCATGATCCAGAGCTTCATAAGAGTCTTTCACCTAGAAACAGTATTTAAAGTCATAAGAGAGGGTGAAATTGCCTAGGAAATACATCTAGAGAGATTCTGAAAACTATTTCTCATCATTAAACCAGGAATTTCACTTTCATGGAGTTATCTGAAAGTTATAATCAGATGAACTAAGCTTCTGCTACAAAGATATAATCACAATATATTTACTTAATTAAAAGAGTAAGAAAAAAATCAGGAGAAACACAAATTAGAGTTCACTCTTACGTGTATACAGAGAAACCAAACAAATGAACCAAATAAAACAAAAAAACTTTTAGCCTGTAGAGTCAAAATACTTTCATTGATAATAAAGTGAAGCCCACATAGATTAAATAACTAATACTTTATTATCCAGACCTGAATATTTATTTTATCATTTTTCTCTCATTTACAAACTTGGAGGTGGTGAAGTATAGATTTTGTTTTTAATAAAATCTATAAACATTTCAGAATCTAAAATATTAATGTATCAAGATCAAAAGCCACTTTGGAACTCGAATTCCGTACTTTACAGCTTGAAAAAATAAGGTACTTAAAATATTTACAGCTCATTTCTTATTACCTTAAAATAAATGTGGAAAAAAATCCTAGCCTACCCATGTACAAATGCTTTCTATAATCTGACAGTTTGGAAAACTGCTTTATAAAATGAGTTTTTACAATATGCTGCTTTCTTTGATAACTTTGTCATTTTCCAAATTTGTTTAGCCTTGCACTCATATTCTGAAGAAACTGTCACACAAAGATATCATTTGTATAAATCTAAATAATGAATCAAGACTCATATGGACAACTTCATAGAAGTTTCTTGCTAAACTTTCGGTTTTTCTGCATTAATGACCATACATCAGTCCAGAACTGTTATTCAAATTTGTTACTCTGCAATTAAGGAGAAAGTATTTTAAGTATGCATACTAATTAAACTATTGCTAATACATAGTAGTGATTTAAATAGTGTAAATCTATAAGCATGCTCAATCTTTTACTAACTAGTAAATATTTTACTTATAATAGTCTATGAGAAAGAGTATAAAAGTTGACTTATTTGATAATTATAAATCCTTTCTAAAATATTTAGTTTTAACTTATATCAACATTTTCATAAGAGTAATAAATAAAGGAACTGGAATATACCATCATATATTATAGACAACAGTAAGTCTTTAGAATATACCAACATTTGTATTTATAATAACCACATAGTCAAGATAAAACATTGAGTCAGTTAAATGGCCCACAGAATAAACTTCTTCATAGACCTGTTTTCACCAAATCAATTCCCTTTATACTCTGATCCATTGAACTTAAAATTAGCAAGTTGGGTATTGAAGAAACTCCCTAGGAAAACGTTGGTACAAAAACATCAAATTGTATACTTTAATTAGACTATAATTTTCTTTGACGGGGAATACTGCCATCTTTGCCAAAGAAGGAAGAATTTTTGTGCCAAAGTTAATGTGAAAATTCTGAAATTTGAACTTACCCATTTAGTAGAATGATTGCTGGAAGTGACAGACTCAAACATCTTGCTGCTTAACTTTGATATGTCTATAATATTTGGGCAAAATTCTCTTTATTTCTTTTATGAAATTCAAAAGCAGTTATTTATTTTTATGTTGTGGAAGTTGAAATGTGTTCCTGAATGTGAGAAATCCCTTTTACTTCACCATATGCCATCTTGTCTTTTTGACACTCTGAGTCTGGAAATATCTCAAATGTGCAGACTTCTGATTTCCAAATTATCTACTGCCAAGAAGGGAAGTGGGTATCTGAATCTCAGCCATAGACCTTGGCAAATTTCAAATTCAGAATAAAACTTTCACTTTAAAATTGTACTAAAAAGTTGAAAGGGATTTTTATGTCTAATTTGTGCTCTCTTCCTATTGCAGGATTTAGTGAAAATTATTGCAGTCTAGTTTAAGTCTCCTTTTTCCTCCTTGGACAATTTTGAAGGATTAGTAAGTGAATTAAAATGTCTATTCTTTTGCATTTAAGTTTGAAAATGCAAAGAGTGACAAATTCCTGCTGAGTAGAAATATTATTGAAGAAAGCAAATATTTTGGAGCTTTTTAATAGTGAGTATCACAGTAGATTTTCAAAGATATATAAGCAAATAAATTGCTAGTTCATACGGGGTTTAGTACATAGAGTCAAGCAGGAGAATAGGTATCTGTGACACAGTGTGGTACAACTCTAAACTGAAAATCAAATGGTGATTTTGTCATGTTCTTTATTAGTTTTTTCTTCATACTTAAAAAGTTCTCTGATTAAAGCCCAAAGTTATAAAAATCACTTTAAATATTTCTCTAGTGAAAAATATAGTTTTTAATCAATTATAAGCAATATTGTACTATAGAATCAAGGAGTTTATAACTGAATGGAAACAATGAGATATATAGGTTGCAAATATGGAAAATAAAATGAAGCAAAATCAAGTTGAGGTAGTCCCATTCCTTAGTATAGATAGATGAGATAGATTAGATAGACAGATAATCTGTCTACTTTCTTTTAAAGAGGAGAGAGGAAGAAAGGAGACAGGGAGGGAGACAACCAGAGGGAGGGATAGGAAGGAAGAGAGGATGAAGAGGGGGAATCATTTTTATTTAGTTAGTTTATTTTGTTTTTCCCCTGTTCCTGGAGTGAACATTGCTCCTTTAACTTTACATGGTTCACATCACAGCTGTCTCAGCTGCCTGAGTCACCAGGGCACTCCCTTTTATAATTTAAGTATCATTTATTTGTACTTTTTTAATTTAAAAAAGTTAAAAATACTTTGAATTCAAGAAACGGCAGGTCTTAATCATCTTAATTCCCCTTGCTACAGTAGCATAATAATATACAGCTGAGTTTACTGAAAAGAGAAATCATCTGTCAAAAACCAGATTATTCATAGCTTCTTGAGATGTGAGAAAGTACTGGTCTCAGCAATTTAGGGAATACAATGATGTACTCTTACAAGAGACAAGGAGTGAAGTCTTTTTACAAAACCCTATGAATCTGGAATTGAGATCTCATACATAAAGTTATACCCTGAAAGGATTACAATTTAAATAGAAGGGTAGACAAGGCAAAGTCTATCTTTAAACAACAAACAATAGTAAGGATTCACTTGTGTCTACCTGATTACCAGGAGGAAGAGACGGGGTGATTTCCTTGAGAATTCATTTTATCTCATAAATATCAGCATTTAAAATTTTTATATGTAAGTTTAGGGAAATGGCTTAGTAAAAGATAACTAAAAAACAAATTGTAGACTCAGTGATATCACTGAAATTCTTTGATAAAACAAGCCTGAAAACACATTTATATGAAAATCATGAATAAAGTTAAAATTAATAGCAATAAATTCAAATGATAAAACATGTCATTTAAAAGGCTATACATTTTAGATAGATAGCAAAGCTAAATATGCAGATACCCTGTCATAAAGAAGGTACAGGGATAGTTAGGTAATAATAGTATATAAACATGCAGAAAGAACAAATATACAGTGAATAAAATTTCACAAACTCAACTTTGAGAATACATTATTAAGAATAAAATAGTTTAATAATAAAAGGAAAAATAGACCAGATTATATAAATATTCAGAATGTTTATATATCAAAATGATAAACTCCAAATATATAATAATTCTGAACCAATTAACACAGCTCCAAGATACTTTTAGATGATATGCTCAAAAAGGATCAAGAGAATTTTGAAAAAATATAGGAATTTTTAAGACTAGACATCAAGGCACATAAAAAGATATGTAATAATTAATAATTCATGGTATGAACCCAAGATCAAAAGATCAAGAAACAAATTTTATTTTATACAGATGTGTAATCCACAATAGTAATGGCATTTTCAGTCAGGGAAAGAGGCAATTTAATTTTAAAATACCATTGGAAACATTTGGAAATGTTAAATTTGATCCCTTAATCATCATTTATTTAAAGTATTTCAAATAGATTTTTGTATCTCTAAAGGGAGGTAACTAGATAACATTAGAAGAAATGAAAATTTCCTTTTCTATTATCTTAAAAGTAGTTCTCCTAAGCATAGCACTTAAAAAACATAACATTTTACATACAAGTTAAAACAAAAAAATTTAGATATCATAGTACTTAGCTGAAAGATATTAGAGAATAGAAAGACAACTTAATACAAATTTAACCACTTAAATTACTATTGTCCCTTAAAAGCAGTTAATGTCTAGCAATAAATGGATAAAATGATACCTCTTCATCCTATATTCACTTACATAATACATATATATAAATAATGTAAATGATATATAATCATATAAAAGTAAGGGCAGAGAGATACCATTTAATCCCAAAACAATGACAGCTTACAGTGAAATTTTTTTTTCTTGGTCATAGGGTGAGAGAAAATATATACTCTCAATTGATCTTGTTGAGCATCTTCATTAGAGCTGCATTTTAATGGATGGTTTTGCAGTATTTTTCAAAATTATAATTCACATCAATTGAACTAACCTTTCACCTAAATGTTGAAAACAGGAACATCCTTCATAAAAATAAAAACTTTAAAATGATCTAAATATCTATAACAAATTATCATTGTCCTTGCAATGGAATATAATCAAATACTGGCTTTTTTGGGAAAACTAAGTGTCTTTTTATGAATGTTTATGTACTCAATGGGAAGAGTCCTACATAATGCCTATCGGATAATCACATATATTTTAAATATCTTATTATTCTATTTTTCAGTATACCTCAGTAAAACTAAGAAATGTAAATATAATAAAAATAAAAAGAAACTTACATATGATAGAAACTAACTTCTGATATTCTGATTTAAAAAAGGTGGGGGGTACTTCTTAGAAACAGGACATGAGTTCCTTGAGAGAAATGTAACTGAGGTTCATCAAATGTGGAACCAAATTGTGAGAAGCTATCAAGCAAAAAAATTACCTTTTATTTCTGTATCCCTGTATTTCTTATATGCTGAAATGCAAATCAGTTTCTTCTAATTCTTAGTCATATAAAATAATGTAATTCCTAAATTCACTTGTTATAATTTTGAATGTCTACATAGATTAAATTGCTATCCCAAATCCAGCTTCCCAGAAGACATAATTGGTTGATCCAGTTTAATCACTGCTGGTTCTCTGAAATACTCAATGCATTTAAGTTTCACACCCTTGAAAATGAAAGACACCATTAAAAAATAAAAAGGTAGAGAATAATTATGATTTTGTTATGTCTCAAAAAGTGCTTAAAAATGTGTGTGTTGGGTGTGTGTGTGTGCACAACTGAAAAAAGGAAAACAAAATCCCGAGTCAGTACCTCTGATACATTTAGGAGCTAAGGAGAAAGCAGAAATTTTGAAGTAGTCATTGAAAATTTTTGAAAAGAACAATATGTATAGTTTGCTCTGTGACATTTATGGTCCCAGGTTGAAGGGATGCTAAGATCGGAATTTAAGTGCCAAAAATGCCATGTTTTTATTCACTAGAGTAAATAGTACTCTAGAAGAAAAGAATGTCAGTGGAGATGTTAGGGTTGATACACACTTGAAATTTGGATGAAGGTTTGACAAATACAACGGGAGTTGGAAAAAAATTGATTCTGTGATAAAATGGCAATAAAATTTGGTTCAGCAGGAAAAAATAAAATAAAGCTCAGATAAGTCAAGAAGGACAAGCCAAAGGACTAGAAGTTTTAATGAGGTCAAAGTGCCAAGTGAGAATGTACAGAAATGAGAATCCTGGAAGGGTACGAGGTGATGGACAGATGGTTGGCAGTAGAATTTAAGATTTCAGAGTGGAACATTTCCCATTGGCGTCAAAGTTCATAGTAGCCTTGGCAGACTTTGCTAAAATATAATTGTAAAGTTCATAGAAATCAAGAAAGTCATTGAACTTTAATGCCAGGCCATCAGTTGTTTCATTATTTTTGGCATTAAAGTTGCTAGCAATAGAGTTTATATATCTGTATTTTAAATGTCTGTATAAGGTAATATTGATAGTAATAAAAAAAAGTGTGATTTTGGAACCCCATAATTTAGTCTTAATTACTCTGCCATCTTTTCTTTTTTCTATTCTTTGACCTAATTATATTAATAATATAATTAATATAATCAAACCGGACAACTGACAACTGGACTGTATAATCAAGGATTCTTCTGACAAGTAAATAATATGAAATCTTAAAAGAGAAAAATAAAGTTTCAGATATTTCTGAAACCTAGTTGGGAGTGAAAGGATTTAGAATAGTATAAAGTATAATTCAAGAACATCTCTAATAAACTTGATGGAATACTTTAAAATCTCTAAAAGCAACTTATGATTCATTTCCACTTATAAACTTTGAAATCATTAGCACACATATCAATCGATGCATATCATTTGCGTATACTGTGGTCAAGTCAAGGATATTACTTTTAAATCTTATTTATAAACTTATTTTATAGAAGTTAAAAATAGCAAAATTTAAAAAGAACATAATTTATAGAGTAAGCTCAGCTCTGTGCTTATCTGTTTGTGAAAAGGAAATACGATGAAGCTTGTCATAAGTGGTCCCCTAGAGTTCATTCTGAGTTACTCTATTGTACAAGAAAAGGGAATAGTTTTTTCCTGTGTTTTTAATTATGTATTTACCAAACTTTCTAACAGCTAGTATTTCAATGATGGCATAGTGTATTGAAATATTTTGGTAAACTTTAACATTCGCGTAGTCAAAAATCTTGTAAAATCATCTTATACTTTTCAGCATAACCATTCTTTTTCAGTATATAGAAATTGTAACTTGCTCTGATGTATTTGGTTAGTAGCTTCCTTGTTTCCAAAAGATAATGAAACCAGCCTTTCTGGTTGTACTTTTTCCCCTTTATGTAACATGTCATCTTACTGCTGGTAATCTTGACATAATATTCTTTCTGCTTTTTCCCTCTCTCTAAAAGTTCTCATTTGCACACAAAAATTGTACAGTTGCCCTAGGTATTCATATATATTTATTTTCGCTGTCTTCTTATAGCAGACTATCTTCCTCTTATACCTGATCTTTTCCTACATAATTTTGTCTGTTTTTAATTCTTCCTGCCACATATCAAAATATTCAAAACAATATTTATAATTAGCTTAAATATCAACTATTCAAAACTAATAATTCTTTGGCATGCTCCTTAAGTCTTTTGGCTTTATATAATTCTGACTGGTAGTTGGAGGACCTAAGTGGTGTTGACTGCTGGGTGGGAGCTCAGTCTGAATCTTCAATTCTCCTTAGATTCAGCAGCAGGAGAAGTGTGATACTTCACTTCCTTTATGGAAAGATAAAATTGAGAAAGAGTGCGTGGGATGGGAGATTATTGCAGTCATCTCTGGGAGCACAGTTTATCAGGACTTGCTCAATCAGTGTCTTAAGTAGAATTTTAAGAGCATTCAGTAGAAATATTGGACCATACTCTCCTGAAAGGCTGCAAACACAGCTTCAAGTCAGCATTTTTTAGTTAAAGATATTTTCAGTTTATAAAGACCCCACCCATTCAAAATTTTGAGTAAAATCAATTAAAATATTTTAGTTTATTCAGGTTTCCATAACTAAATGTCATAGACTGGATGGTTTAAACAGAAATTTATTTCTTATAATTCTGGAGACTAGAAGTCCAAGATCAAGGGACCAGCTGGCGGGATTTGTGGGAACTTTTCCTGCTTGTGTCCTCACAGCACAGAGAACAATCTCTCTTGGCCTTGTAAAGCACTATTCCTATCAAAATGCCCCACCCTTGTGACCTTATCTAAATCTAATTATCTCCTTAAAACTGTTTCCAGATAGCATCACCTCAGGGTGAGGGTTTCAATACAAATTTGATAAGGAGTTGGAAAATTCAATTCAGTTCCCAGAAATGGGGGTAGGGGGAAGGTTCATTACCTAAGTCTTCAGATTCAGATGTACCTTTTCAAATAAAACCCATTAATCTTCCTAATCCTGAAATTTAGCTTTAGGAGTCATTACCATTTGCTTTCAGCATATTAGATACAGCATAATTCTAAGCACATTCTACTCATTCACATTTTCTTTACTCATCAAGGGAAGATCATTATTTTCAACAATATGCATTTGAAAATATTTCAATATTGAATCTTTTTTTTTAAATTATTTACTGCCACTTTGAAATAGCTAAACATTCAGTCTCTAGGAAAAACCCTCCTCCTAAGACATGCTTATATTCTTACCCAAATAATTGCCTGCTTATTCACATTACTGATATCAATAATTTTGTGTTATTTCCATTTAATATTTAAAAATTTGGTTCACACTTTATTCTGAACCTACCAAATATTCTGTGTGATGCTTGCATCTATCCAACATGTTTTTTCTATACTTTCTTTACCTACTACTCTCTGGATACCTCACACCTGTAGAAATTAATTTCCATGGCCATACCTAGATAGGCACCCTTTTAAATTAATTCAGAATTTTAATATAGTTGACTTTTTTCCCACTTAATCCCTATTCCATTTCCACAGAACAAAATATTGATCTTGCAGTAACATTGTTCAAGTGTTTCCTAGGTTTGTGTGGTGCAAGGTGGCACACCGTTGTCATCATCCAGACAGTGAGAAAGGGAAACTGAATGGGGTCAAGTACTCTTTTGGATGAGCACAATGTAGAAATTGAACTCCTTATTTTTACTCACTTTATTGACTCTGCATGGCCTTGCACCAGGGAGTAAATTCTGAATGGTTATATATTCAGCTAAAGTTTTGTGACTCTCTTGCCAAAGAAATAAGGATATTAGAGGACATTTTCATCTGCTCAGTTGGTAATTAAAGGAGTGTTCCTAGGCCTTCTGGAATCCTGGGATATTATTATTATGTTTCCATAGAACACAGTTCCACAGGTGATAAGCTGAATTGGCACTATTCAGTTTACATTATATTGTCTATCTAAAATTGAGACTTATGATTTAACAAATATATACAGAACTAATGGAGGAATGTTGTAAGTTAGTATTGTTTCAGAAATCCCAGGAAAAACAGTCATGAGAGTGAATAGAGACATAAACCACTGCTGTTTACAGCCTGGGCAGGTGTCTGTAATTCTCCAGTTTGCTATTGTCAAAGTAACAAGTAATTTAGAGTAAGATCAACTTAAACGCTAATCATCATAGAAGCTCTACCACATAGTTACTCAGCCTCTGAGTGTTTTCCCCTCATCTGTAAAACAGAGCTAATTGTCATTTCAAGGTTGTTAAGAAGATTAGAGGTAAGTGTGTAAATGCCCATCAATGCTTGGCACAGAGAAAACACTCAAAAAAGGGTGAAAATAGTCATTAGTATTTTGTGTCAGCCCCATTCTTCAATCACGAATTGTCATCTTTCCACTGTTTTATATTTACCAAATGTACTCTTAGCTAACATCTCCAGAAATTCAATCTCAGTTTGACCCACAAAATTATTTACAAAAAAAATGGAGTTTCTTGACTAATTTAATTTGAGTCTAATTTGTTTTTACCAATACTCTGATAGCTTTCTTCAGCTGGTGTCTTTGACAAACCAAATGCTAGATTGTTCGTTTTTTTAAAATTTCCCTTCCGTAATCCTATTAATTACTATAGAAATTCTTACCTGCTACTTTGGGAAGGATAATATCTGTATCACATATGAATTCCACATACAGGCATACAATAACAACAAATAATATACACCCTTCCATCTTTACCAAAAGAAGATAACATCTGTCTGAGAAACACGAAGACTTTTGAGTCTTGATCTTGTTTAAAGACATATTCTATTGTGAAAGAAATACAATACCCAAAACCTAGATATGTTATTCTTCTCATTAGCAGAACATACCATTAGGAAAAATCAACTTTCAAATATTAGTGAAAACGTGTTCTGCTATGAAGAATTCAGACATATTAAATATATAAAGTTTTGATTCAATAGAATTCCTTATCACAATAAGAATTTTTGAAATTAGAACAAAAAAGAAATGCCACCATCATTATATAAAAATTAAGACAAGAACAAATTAAAATTTAGATTAAATATAACTGACATATCTGTTTTCCTTTAATAATAAATTTTATGTGATTCAATTACACAAAGCAAGCTATATCCAGAACAAGAGGCAAATTGATTTGAAAGGCCATAATGTTTCTTTGTAGTTTTAGTGTATAAATACTAGAGAGCAGATATAATTGATGATATTTTCTAATTTCTATTAATTATAGAGAAATAAAAATTATGCATCATTTTATATCAACTAACAAGAGATTAATCTGAGCAGTTTCATTGGAAATCTCTTTGAGAGAGCAATTAAGATTTGTAAAATCTAGAACAATTTTAATGATCTTTTTTACTATGAGAAATACCAGTGAAAATGGAAAACTTTGGCTGAATTTCATCAAATCTTTATAACATGAAATATTAGCAAATTCAGTAAGTTCAGCAAATTAAATTCATCTGCATCTGAGAATTTACTGCTCTCACAAGTTTATTAGCATGCAGTCCTTTGTGTGTACTGAGAAAGAGTTGGAGCTCATCCCTCTGTTATGGAACTGAATATCCATGAATATTCTCTAACCCATTTTCAGACCTTAAGTACATATGTTTGTGAGAGGAGTGAAGAGAAAGAACTTGATCAGTTTCCTGTATAAATAATGTCTCTAGAATTAAAATAATTTAATAATTATTTCTTATAAGTTCTGAATTAGAGATTGCATGTAAATGATGCATTCAGTGTTATCATTTTGTAAATATTTACGTGGATGAAATATGTAATATATATTATAAAATAAATTTATTGGAAAAATATGCAGTCTTTCATAATCAAGTCTCAAACTCATTCTAGGATTCTACAATGTGTGGAAACATAGGTTTGTCAAAGCGCAGCCACTCAACAGGAAATTATTCTGGCATTTCTATAAATATTATACACTTGAATTATTCATTATTTTAGGGACAACTTATTTACACAAATTCATTAAGGCAATACTGTATAGCTGAATTAGAACATAATTACTAAGTCATCTAAAATGCTCAGTAAAAAATACAGTGTAATCTTCTATGTTTATTAAATATGCTGTTTTTTCACTCAGAATTTTATTTGTAATGCATAAGAAAAGCCCCACAAATGTAAGAATCAATATCCTATTCAATAAACATGGGCTAATGTGTTTCTGGAAGGATGTGTGGATAAGAGAAGAAGAGGAGATAGATAATCAATTTGTCTAAAACAAAATTTAACAAATTCATTTTCCTAAATATTTCTCTTTTTTTGTATATTGGTTAGAATTTAGTGACAATTAAGTAAATTAGACCTCAACATTTTCCATTCTTATGACACATTAAAATACATGTGTGCTTTTCACATACCATATATTCACTACACATGCAGGTGTGTGTGTGTGCATGCATGTATTTGTTCTCTAATAAAAGCTTCACTTAACCAAGACAAGTGCTTTCTTGCCTACAGGACACATCTTCAGATCAGTTCCTATAAAAGACCTTTTACAACCCTATGCTCCTGCAGAACTCGGGGCATAATTATTTTTATATCTTATTTCAATTAATATATAATCCTAATATAACCATTTCTTAAATTATTCATCTCTTAATAAACTTGTTGTGTTATACACCTCATGATCCCATTACCTGACATAAAGAATGTTCTCATATATTTTTATTAAACAAGGAAATTTTGCTCCAGGACAATGTCATGTAGGAGGCTGGGATCAGAAATAAAGATATTTCAAAAACAGTTGCCTAGATCCACAAAACATCTGGAAACCAGAAGTTAGCACAAAGTATTTCAAACTAGAGGAAGTCTCAGAAGTAAGCAAACATACAGAAGATAGAGGTCAAGAAAGAAAATATACTAAATAGCAGAAGCAGATGTAATCAAAAAGAAACAAACATGACAACAAATATTTTAATATTCTTCCTTCTATAAAATGACATGCAGAACACATTTTAAGGGGGGTAGAGAGCATAGGTCTCATCTATGTTATTACTTTTCCTAGGAAATTTATTATTCTGCCATTTTATACTGGATTAAGAGAAACGAGGCAGTCTAACAAGAGTCATTGGTGCATACATAGCATACATAGCATCAAAAATAAGAAAAATAATTCCAAGCACAGTGCATAAAGAGTGATTGATATATGTCTCTGAAGTGTACAGGCACCTCAATATCTGCCTTAATCATGAACTAAGACAGTTCTGTCTCTATAGGAAAGATGTTAGAATTCTTGAGACAAGTATACTAAAATGTTTTCACTGTAGAATACATGACTAAATATGCTACCAACTTGTCTTTAGGCCTCATTTATAAAGTCAGAGGATGTCTGAGATTAGAGGAAAGCTTCCCCAGTGTTTGAATATGAACTTTTTGGACTAGCTGATATCTAATATATAGACTCTTCCCTGAACATCCACCTTAATTTGCAATTATCTTTAAGATCTCCATCAATAAAAAAATGTACTACACTTATCTGTGATCCATAAGCAGAGGGATTTTTTTTTTTAAGAAAGTAAGGAAAGGAGAGGAAGAAAAAGCATTTTTTTTTTAAGGAAGGAAAGGGACAATGGAGGGAGGAGAGAAGAAAGCATGTTATTTATTTATTTATTTTTGATGAATTCCCCCAAATCCCAGGTCCTTGGGTTTTACATAGTCTATACCTCAGTCACAAGCACCTGAGCCATAACTGTATGCCAAGTAGAGAGATTTTTAAGTGTGATGCTGAGATCTTTATAAACCTCTAATCTCTACACCATGTCTGATTGTTGGAATAGTTCTGTGAGCACCAGGGGCAACAGTTCAGAGTAGAGGTCCCCAAGGGTAAACAATAAAGAACTCTTTCATCAAAGTATTCCACATGCAGTGTTTTCTGTATTGGTCAGGATAGTCTAGGACATGCTGAGATAGTGAATGGACTCCAAGACCAATATGAAATAAAATAATAATAGATTATTTTTATAGATATCCACAATGACTTGACTGGAGACTTTTCTCAAATACTCAGGTTAATGATGTATTATCCTCTAGAGCATTGTTATATACTGTGGTGGGAGAACATACATGGTGAGTTGAACATGTACCCAATAAATGAAATATGTCACTTATATTAATATTTATAAGTCAAAAACCTTTACATGTTCATATCTAATTTTAAGGGGAGACAAGAAGATGAATGCCTACCAGAAAAAATTGGGAATATCTATAAATTTTCCTTAAATTATTTATTAATATAAGTAATGTCTTTTCTGTTCTTTTTTATATTTTGGGAACTGAGAAATAGCTGAAATGTTACATAAATGTTGAGAAGCAATTGTTTCCCATGTTTTTTTTACTGAGCAAAGATCATAAGATCTCACCTACAGCTGAGAGCACAAAATTGAGGATTAAATGATTAAATATTAGATAAATATTTTCTTAAGATATTTTATGAAATATTATTTTGAATATTTAGCCAAAATTTTTAAAGTTTTAGAAAAAGAAATAAAAAATATATTCTGTTAAGGGAGACAATATATTCTCTTGACCCCAATGCTATAATTAATTTATTTTTATTGAAGCAATATTTATCAATAGTATTATATGAATTTTGATGGATAACATTATAAATCACTGCATGCAACTCGATAAATAGACAGATAGACGGAGAGATCACATTTTGTTTGCCACCAAGTATACATTTCCGTTCATCAGTGATTGATTCCTTTTACAGGATTATACACACTCCCACAAATCTTACAATGTTTGTCTTTCTTCCACTTACTTCCTTCACTAAGTATAATATCTTCTAGTTCCACCCGTATTGCTGCAAATGGAGAATTTAATCTTTTATGTTTAAATATCATTTATATTGAGATTAATTTCTTCATGTAAATGATTTTGTGGACAAAAACAGTGTTAAAATTGTTTTAAAAATATTGTCTTTCCTACCAGATTATCAATGATATCCTTGTCATATCCAGTTATTTCTTTTTAGTTGTTTTGCCTATTTTCTGTAATTATTCTTGACCACTCTTCTTTCTTTTAATTCTTCCTACTCTTGACTTTTATCACCATATTTACTTGTGTTTCTTCTCTGCCTCTGAGTTGCTTCTTGTGCACCTGCTCAAGTGCCTTCTCTTTGAGACTGACTGTTTCAACCTTGGTGTCAAAAATGCATCATTCCCTGTCTTTTATCTGCTCATTTGTCTTATTACTGATGTGCAATATTTAAGATTCTAGTCAAATGGATACATCCAACAACTGAGGATGAACCATAAATCTAGTTCTCCAGTATGAGACATCTTCTAGATTAAGATTCGTATTTCCAAATATTTGTTGTATATTTTTCTGCTAAGATCCCTCAAGCATGTAGCACTACTGAATTATTTTTTCACACTACATATGGCTGGTCTAATATTTTATACAAAAATTTTTAATAGTAGTGCCACATATCGAGAAACTTTCCATTCATCACTGGATATTTTTTATCTTCCTACTTCCAAATACACACTCATATGGTCACCAGATGCTATCATACTAAATTTGAAATACTCATTAATTCTGTAAATTATTTTATTTCTTTTTTTTACATGAGTATGTATTCATTCTTCAGAACTATCTTTGTAAACATATGATTCTTCACTCAAATCAATAGTTCTCTTGCTCTTTGCTTCCATAGAATTTTGTAAGTTTTTAATACATAGGCTGCATTTTATTCATATATAACTAATCAATTACATTGACAACGCTTATGGCCTTTCCATTTAAGTTCTAAATGTTTAATAGCTATTTATTGTATTTAACTGAATATGTTGCTTTGAAATACTATTTCTAAAGAAAAACACTGTATATCAAACAAAATCATAAATACCAACTAGATATTCTTTTTTTACATACAAATTAGCCAATTTATCAGATTTTCAGATGACAATTTATTCCAAATGATGAATTGGGATTCAAATATACCTCACTGGCAAGAGTAACTAGAATACAATTTATGTGGACAAATATGTAGCACATATTTATGTTAAAAATCAATTGTACTAAACTAGATGTTGGAGTCCTGCTGAGTAACAGTTCATGTTAAAATGACTGGACGTTTTACATAATGACAAAAGCAATATTATTCATGATTGTTAGTTTTCTGACAGTAAAGTTAGAGTAGTTAACCCACATTCTTCAGCTTGGTGTCTCTATCACAGGATCTAATGGTCCCTTTTATTGCACTAATTAATCCAAATCTTAAATATGTTTTAATCTGTGACATCAATCATACAGGGACATTTACAAACTAGAACTCTTTCTAGAGTATTAATAAGACAATGTAAAAATAGTTTGGGGATGGTCACTTGATAAACTACTGAAGAGACTGGAAAGAAGAGGTTAAATGAAGAATGGCATTGTCCTCAAATGTATGAAACAGTTTCATGGATTTGTCTCAGAAAAAAAATGGAATCACACTCATATTCTATATTGGAAAAATTTAGCTCAGGATAAATCATTTCTAGTTGGATTTTTACAGTAGAACAGCAAAATCCCTGAGATCTTAAGCAAGCCCAAGAAGGCAGGTTACTGTATTTAACTGGAAGAGTCGTGTACATGAAAATTTTTAAGCTGCTGTCTGTCTTAACATCCCTGTTTAGAAACATACATTTGTTTGCTGCTGCTTGTCAAATATTTTTTCCAAACTATCAAAGTTTCCACCTAGATTTAATAAGTAATCTTCAATTAATACACCTCACTATAAACTGTCTGTGAAAAAGACGACTGCCCTCTGGCCAAATGAACTCACCCAGATGGAGTTTATTCCATTTCAACCAAATACAAACTAACAGCACACAGACACACAGACACAGACACACACACAGACACACAGACACACGCACATTGTTATATCTAGAAGTTATGCTACTATTGCCATCTTCAGATGAGGAATCTTTTCATTCTCATTTCTCAGGCTACTTTCCTAATTTGATACACAGTGAGATAGAGAGAATACATGAGCATGAAAGACAAAACAGTTTTTCTCTCTCCCACCAACCTAGTGACTGGTAAGTTTAGTGCTTTCTCAGACTAAGACTGATTTTACTGTAGTTACCTTTCCTATAAATAATCTTTATTAGTTTTTATTTTACTTTGAACCCATGGCTGAAATTTCACCTAATAAAAATAAATTTGAGGTAAAAGCTTTCTTGGATGATTAGGTTACTTTCATTACTATAAAGGGACTGAGGATTATTATTATCAGACTGGAAGATACAAAAATTCAGAAAACATGGGATTTTGTGGAAGGCCAGCTGTGGTATACTTAGCATTGAAGGACAGAAAGGTTCTTAAACCCAAATGGAGGACAAAATCAATAAACAAGTAACAGTAATTTCTAAAGAACTCTTCGTTTTATATGGAATGCTTTACAAATATTATGTCACTGAATGCTTGCAGCAATCTATGAAGTGAGAGCTATTAAGCCTTGCTGCTGCTGAAGAAATTTCACTTAAGTAACTTGCTTAAAATCACATCACTGGTCCATGGAGCAACTGGACTTGAAATCAGAATTTCTGATTCTAAATTATTCATTCATTTAATTTATTCAGCAGACATTATTTATGTAATGTCCACAATCATTTTATATGCTTTGTTTGATGGATATAGAGACTATGAGAAGTAAATGAACTTTCTTAGGACAAATAATTAAGAAATATTGGAGGTGGAATTTTAGTTCAAGTTTAGATCAATGAATCTGTTCTCTGGAGATTCACACAATAATAGAGAGTGACATTCTATATTTCCCTTATTACATTTAATTTGTTTTTCTCTAGCTCTTTGGATTTGATTCCTAAAATAAGTGTGTTAGTCAAAATTTCTGGCACTGCTTTGGAAAATGAGAATCATGAATGTATTTCATAAGCCATTCTGTATTATCTACTTTATCATGTCAGTCGCTTCCTTTTCTGTTTTATTTTTCTCTTTATCATTCCTGTTGTGATATGAAAATTTACTAAAATATTAGCATACATGTAAAGTCAATACTAATGGGAATATAACTTATTATCGCAGTGAGAAGCTTAAGAATTTGATGTCAGTCAGTGTTCATTTTGATTACAGTACTGATCTCTCTGCTCTGAGAAAGTCATGAAATCCAAAGAAAGTTTCTACATACCTAACCCACTCATACTCATCTGGATACTAAATATATTAATGCTCCCTTCTAGTATGTAGTAAGGCTATTAAGACTATATGAAATGATGTATGTAAAGCTGGTTAGTATGATGCCAGACATGTAACTCATGTTCAATAAATATAAAACTGAGTGAAATTTCCTTGGTGTGTCTGTTATACTGTTGTATGTCATCAAATCATACTTTACCATATAAGGAAATAAGACATAACAGAAATATTTTGAAAATAATTTCTATTTGCTTTAGAAAAGAAATTTTAAGAAATTTTGGTGGCAAATGTCTCACAATGACTGAATGTTAAATCTGAGCAGAATCTTGAGCCCTTGTTTTGCTTCCAAAATATTGCCATCCAAGAGAAACACAGGCGAGACAGAAATGTAACCGTGTAACTTAATAAAGTATTGCTGAACTCTTCTACAACTGCTAATATATTTTCAGTTTCAGATGACTTTCAAGCAAATTTCTCAGTAGCTCTTCAATCTGCTTAGATACACAGCATGACAATAGCTATGTAGAAAAATCAGAGTTTATGGTTCATCAGAACTCTTTTAGTTATTTTGTGAATGTCAACTTTATTCACTCATGGCTCTGCTTTAAAGACTTGGCTGTTAGACACGTATACATCCATTAATTAGCATCTAGGCATGATTTAAAGGATAATGTTCCCGGCATTTAGTGCATATGAAGCAGTAAACAGCTTTTGTGAAAGATTAAACGCACTAGCAAATCAAAGCCATTTGGTGACCCCCAGCAGCCACTGGCTGCCAGAAAACTCAATGCTAGAATCATTGTGCCAGTAAGGGGAGAAACATATTCAACCCACAGCACAACAAACAGAAGAATGCATTTGAATTTGCCTCTTGCATGTTGAGAAATAAGGATCCTTTATTTTTTTTTCTAATTTAATTGAATTTCATCAGAAGAGAAATACATATGAGTCATTAAATACAATGTATTTAAACATAGCATGGACTGAAAGAAGTTAACCATTCTAGAGATGTAAACTGAGAAGTTAGGATCACACAGCTAATATGAAGAAAAATTTTTTTTTGTTAAAATTAAACTGTTTTTCTGAAAGTTTTCCCATTCCTATTGACAAACTGTCAATAATTATATAAATGCAATGCATGCATTTATAAATCTAAGTTAACATGTTGATTTAGATATACATAGATGATAAATACTATGAAAAAAAAAGATTGAAATTGGAATATTGACATATACCTAATGCATTTCCTAGACCACTGAATTTCCAAGTTTTTCCAACATTAATATTGTGATTTCTTGATCCACCGAAATATATTCTGAATGAAATATAATTGATTTATGAAGCAAGAAATAAATACTTACTAAGAATTTTTTAAAAGTTATTTGGTAACATGTAGTAGTCAATGCATGGAGTAAAGTCTTTTTAATACACAAACATGTTTATATTCTATGCTTACTGAAAAAAATTACGTGGTTTACTAAGCTGTTTTAGTTCTCAATAAGAAAAGAATTTCCACTGTTCTTTCTCTGTAATTGGATTTGGTATGCATTGTAAAAGAAACAGCGCCTTTCACTGAGCAGTGTTAGTAACCCATTTTATAATAATACAAAAGATTTCTCACACCACGTGTTGATCAGCATACAAGTTTGTCTAACCCATTTCTTTCTCTTCCATCTAGCAGTCTTTTTCTTCAGGCACTGGTAATAATGGATGGGTTGATGGTAACAAAACCTTTAACAGGAATCTGTGATTCTCGTTTTTAATGTTCTGTTTGATTTTTCTAACTTTTAAAGTGCCATCGGAAGTTTCGAAATCTCAGTTGCCTTAAGATAAAGGTGCATTTTTTTTGCTTGGAGAAGTGGGATGCTGCACTCCGTGAAATCTCTATCGTTTCTGAATGGCTGTTGGGGAAGAGACATTCCAATAGTTTGAAGCACTGCTTTAATACCTACAGAAAAGGCTGCAGATGCATGGAGGCATCTGCCTGCACTGTGACTAAAATGTTTACTTTAGCAAACACTGCTCTATTAAATTTCAAAGTGGTGCTCTTTGAATTTTAAATTGTAAAGGAAACCTGGCCTCCATTCTTTAAAGCTTTGGTTTAAACATTAAAAGCAGAAAAGTAGCTTTGAAGTTTGAATGAGACACATGAACTCTCTTTTTTTCCCACTGGGTTTCAAGAACTTATAGGGCAAGTGTGTATGCTATTTATTATTCTAACTTATGACTTGAGTGACATTTGTATTTCTTTCACCCTTGACCATTTTCCATTAAAAATAGTTTGGATGTAATATGAGATTCCATTTATTATTCTCCAATCAGGAATGCATCTAACAAGATAATTATATACATTTTTCTAAACAAATCCATTTTATTGCTCTTTAATGGGAATCTAATTTTTCAAATTTTAGCTAGAGACTAGAGTTTTTATTGGTGCCATTCACCCATTTCTCATGTATCCCAAATACATAATAAAAATACAGAAAATTGGTATTTTTGGCATAGAAGCTCACCTTAATGAGTATTTATTTAGGTAGATGAGTGCTTGCGTAATTGAACAGTTCATGGACCAGAGATAATTGAGCATTACAATAAGTTATGTCACCTATTTACAAATGGGAGTCGTTAATTCCCTACTTTGCTTACTAGAATGAACTTTTTAAACCAAATAATTACAAATGCACATTCACAAAATAAGCCCTTTCAGGGTCAGTTCATTTTTATATACTTTGATGAATAACAATTTTGATAGTGTTAAGCTTCTATTTTAAAACAAAATTAGTATTTTATTATAACATTTTGAAGCATTATTCCTATTAAGTAAATACTTGAAAAAATGATTATAAGAATCATAGTATATTGAGTAAAACCTATGTAGTTCTCTCTATATTTTCTTCCCAGAAAATCCATGCAATATTTAAAGTAAAGAAAATTCATAGCCTTATTTATATCATATATTATTATATTTTGTCTAAATTCAATAATAGCTCTGCCTAACAATAGTTCTAACTAGAACATGTTTTTTCTTATTAAAATAGATAAAGATAAGGCTAATTTATTTCTAAATGTGTCAAGAGGAAGAATGAACAGCATAGTCTTTTTTTCTTCTGTCCAATAACTCTTGTATATTCCTTCCTTAATTCTTTCTTGTATGTGTGGGTTAAAATAGCAAGAATATTTATGCAAAGTATCAAAATAGTAAAGAACCATTAAGGCATAAAAATGCCTTAGTGCAAAAAATAAAATGATTATCTTCCAAATGAGACTGATGCTGGATGATAACATCCCGGCATCCATCCCTGGTATTCCAGTACCATTCCTAATGCATCTCCATTCTTGAGAAAAAAGTAGACTGTAATAAGGGACTCCAGGAACTTAAGAGTTCTCTTCCCTAACATTTCCCAATTATTTTAAGGAAAAAGATTTATTAGCAGTGGCTTATGATCAGATACGTTCTAATAAATGCTGCATGCTATTTTTTCTTTTTGAGAGATTTCTTATGTTAATTAGAAATGTTGTAAAGCAAACAGGGAATTGTCACAATCCTGTTTACCTTTGACACAGAATATTTTCTAATTAGTTGACCTGATGCCTGGCACTTAAGAGTAACAATATCAAGAAGTAATACAACTATAATTATTATAGCCAAGTAAACATTGCACAAAAACATCTTTGCAATTTTAATTTTCATTAAGAAAAATATTATGTTTCTAATATTAAATCTGTGAGATAGTAAAATGGAATATCTTATGGAGATTTCATTTATTTTTCTATCAGGAATATATCTAATGAGATAATTATATAAATTTTTCTATACAAATTCATTTTATTGCTCTTTAATGGGCATCTAATTTTTAAAATTATAGCTAGAGACTAGAGTTTTTATTCCATTCACCCATTTCCCATATATCTGTATCACTTGGTGGTATTCTAGCAAAGACTGGTATTTGTTGAGCAGTCATGTATTTAAAAGACTTCCACATTATTTTTTTCATTAATAAACCTGCAAAGAATGTTTGAAAGTCTAAGTATATGATTTTTCAATATCTTATTCAAAATTTTGTTTTTCATACTATCACTTGGCATATTTATAAATAATTTAACAGCAGGTCCATATCAAATATTTAAAATAATATATATATAGATATGCATATAACTGTATTCCTAATATACATTCTAGCCAATGCATGCAATTTTTATTCCATGCTAGTGATGAGAAATTAATATAAATATTTTAACTTTATTGTATATAAACGATATAAACTACAGATTAAAAAACTTGAAATAACTGACGTGAATGGATTCCAAGCTATTAAGACTATCTTGAGCAAATGACAAATTTTTATGAAAAACTACTTGCTTTTTTTAAAATGCTTTTTCAATAGCATGTCAGTTATAATATTTAAAATAGTAAACACTTGTTTAATATAAATGCAATATTTATATCTATCTCTATTAGATATTTAGGAAAGTCTTTAGAATAGGATTCACATGTTGGCCTTCTCGAAGTCTTATCATCACCTGAATCAATTACCTGAAATAGATGTTTATGACCAGATGCTTCTCATAGTTATTAAAATTATTTTTATGGAATATTATAAGAGCTGTTGTAATAATGTCATATGAATAATGAAGTGGATTAAAATCCCTGAACTTCAGAGAGAGAGAGAGAGAGAGAGAGAGAGAGAGAGATGAATACTTGCAAAAAAGGAACCTAAGGGATTTTAATCTTTATGCCTATAATAAATACATGAACTCTTGAATGTATCGGTTTGTGACAAATAAAGGTAATATTTAACATCTCTGAACTACAACATATTGTGAAGCTTCAAAATAAATATAGCTTTTTTTTTCTAACTACACTATTTTCAAATCCCCTGACTTAATTGAAATTTTCCCTAGCAAATCATCATCATTGGAGCAAAGAATAGAAAAAAAATGTGCATTAATACTGTGGAATATCTTTGATGCTGAACTTGAAATCATTTTAGACTTTTAGAAATTTATTTGACTTTCCTTAAAAATGCATAATTTTTCTTATTAACTTGATCTAAAGGAGACAAGATTACTATGCAAGGCTGTAATTCAATCACTATGCAGTCATCCAGGGTGAATGCTAAACATTCAGATACCTTTTCACATATGTAATTGGTATAAGCCATAAGGGTATGATTAAAAACTAGTACTAATATGTATAATTATGGCAGAAGCAACAGCATCATCTCCATTATCTTTTTTTGCTATAGACAAAATTGATTGCCTATTTATTAGTTTTATAAGTCAAGAAAGTTAATATTTTTGCTTTAAAGGAACTGAATTTTAAAATGACTTACAAGGCTTAAGTACATGTAACAATACATTACTTAAAACTCATCATCAAGAGTACACACATATAGAGGATTTCAAACTAGTTTTAGCATGTAGTTTTGTTCTAAGAACTCCCAGCATGTAATACAGAGCCATTTTCTACTACACATTTTTAATGGAACAAATACATCACAGCAAGAATTCTATTCTCTTTCGTTTACACAGTCTAACTAAAATTTCCTGGTTTCCACAAAATATTTCACTTCCTATCACTCACTGAGTAAGATATATGTATATTTTTTATCTGTTCTTTAATAAGGATTTAAATAAGTCTTTAGATAAAGATTCTGTCATGGTTTATTGTAATGGCTTAACTTATAGTCCAACATACTATCTTCAGTTTAATACTCGATTTGTATGTTTAAACTGTTATCAAAATTAGTAAAACTTATTTCTTTACTGTTACTGATAGTCTGTTGATTTACTGATAGTGTCTTAATGTTTTGCTAAGTTTGTTTTATCCAACATCTCACATTACATAGTCTAAGGTAAACTTGTATATGAATAATTCTTGTTTTAGGAAGGAAAACAAATGTCTCCATAATGAGAGAACCAGAGTGTAAGAGGAAAGATTTTTTCTAGTTGTGCAATCCTAGAGGAAAGTTAATGTTTCTACGGGTGACAGAAATATTCTATGGAAAGGGAATTCTCATTATTGGCAAACCATGTCAGTTTTACTGAGCATTCTGGCAATATAGTATTTGGTACAGTGTCTTTAATGAAAAATGAAAACAACAGAGATTTCTATGAGCACTCTATTTATTTTAGAAAACCATTTTTTTCTTTGAGTTTTTCATTTTTCTCTGGAAAATACATATTTGCAAATATGAAATTCTAAAATTTTGAGTAACAAATAGAATAATGTTTAAAATAATTGAAAACTGCTATTCCAAAAAGGAGATATTTTAATTAAATTCTTCATGTATATTTAAGATACTGATATAGATTTTTGAGTAAAATTGTTAGTGAACTAGCAAGAAGAGAGTCTAATCATATATTGGAAAACACTATAATATCACCCTTAAAACCTGATGTAGTCCCTGAGGCCTACACCACTGACCAGCCAATTCAAATCCTAGTAGTTCTGGACAATAAAATAGACAAATTCTACCTTGGGGAAGCAAAGTCTTTCACCAGGCTATGTGCTTCTGACTCACCCTCAGCCTGAGCAGCCACAGAATGGCTAAGAGTGACTTAGAGGTGACCTTGTACCACCATTTTTGGACATGTGCAAGTGTGACCAATACGTCTAAAACTAGTAGCTGTATGTACAGTGGATTCACAAACTTCCTCAGCAACTTGCTGACTAATCACCACTTAATCCTCAGTTGCACACTAATAAAACTCCCTGAGCAGAGCACTCTGGGAGACAGTGTTTTATCATACTGTCTCCTTACTTGTTACAAGTGATAAACCTTTTCAATTTAAAGAAACTGGTCTGTATCTTTTGGCTGACACTCACCAAGAAAACATACCTATTCTGTTAAGTACCAAAAGTTCTTGAGAAATAAATCATGTACTAACTAGAGAGCACCCTAAGGATAAGATGTTAGAAAATTAGCAGTGAAAGAGAAATGTTTACCCTGAGATTTCAGGCACTCATTAGTTACAAATGGGCAAGCGTTTTCCCTTAGATTATTCTTTTTATTAAGAATAAAGTTCTCCAAAAGAAAAATAAAACAAAAAGGATTTATAAGGCAAGTGTCAATTACTTATTCTTCAACCTATGTAAGAGGTACAGGATGAAGCTTAGAAATTTTGCCATGTGATTCAAAAAAAGAATTGTCAATTTGTTTTTAACAGCAATATATGAAACGTGACTTGAAATGCATGCAATCAATGTATGCAAATCAGAGTTCAAAGAGATTCAAGCTTTCTGATATTCCAATCATTCTCATGAGTACTATAGCTAGAATCCTCGTTCTTTAGTTGATAGTCTCTCTCCTAGGACTGACTCTTCGTTGCTCAAACTTGCAACGATCTACATTTTCAATACAAAACAGTTTAAATTTCCCTTGCATCTTTATGTTAAAATCTTTCTCTCTAAAAATCATAGCTTATTTCAATGACTTACCGATAAAGTTATTGCCTTGACTGATAAATGAAATCCAGATAAATAAAAATATAAAAATAATTAATCCCTTATGTTTATTGGTAAGCTGCTATAATGTAGCTTTTTACTATTAAAAATTCAGGCTGATAAAAGAAATTAAAATCTCTAAAGAATAAGCTAAATACAATACAAATCACATTCAAAATGAAAGCACGGAGATTATGAACTTACTGGAATTTATATCAATCATAATTGTGAACTCTTGAAAATAGTAAACTGAAAATGACCAAAGATTATTTGAGGTTTGCCCTTTATCCACTCAAAGATGGTCTCATGATATACTCTCATTTTCAGTAGAAACTATTGCAATAAGCAAACTATTTAAATATTAATAAGTTTTCATCAAATATTAACTTTAAACACATTAAAGGTCATTTAAATCTAAAGGATATAATAATTTAAAATAATACAGTTGTAATGGCATATAGGTAGTAACACTTTGTAAAAAGCAGTTTTAGTCTATGTATTTTAGGGGTACAAGACTAGGAAATAATTAAAAGTGACAAAATTTACCTAAAGACTATAAACTGATTGATGATTTCAAGTTGTCTTCAGAACTGACAGAATGCTATTTTCTCATTTAGGTAGCATTTCAGTATAATGAAAAATTCAAATGTTGTTTTCACAATATTCAAGAAAGAAAAAAAATAAGGGAAAGGTCAGTGATAATAATGCCTACAGTTTAGACTTAAAGAAAGCAGTTCTATATTTGTCAATGCTGTTTCTGTATAATCCTGAGGGAGACAAATGAGGGCATATTCACTGAAAATAAGTGAGCGATGATAATTATTTCCAGCTATTACTGCCTTCCACTTTGCAGACTTGCAAAGTTCAATTACAAGCTGTTTGACAAAAACATGACACTCAAATCAACTACTTTAGGAAGAAAAACTACCATATTTCTGTTAATACTTTAGAATGAAAGTGCAGCATACATACTGCCTATTTTAATCTCATTTATTTCCTTTTCATTCTAAGCTGATGTCTAACCTAGAGTATTAGATTTATATTTTTCTTTCTGTAAGCCTTAAGCTGAAGCTGCTAATTATTGTAGTAGTGAGTTATTCTAGTGAGTTACTCCAACAAATTTCAAACAATTAAGAGTCACACAATCTTACCTTATTATATGTCAAAAATGACACAATGCAAGCATTTCTTTGTAGATATACAAACATTTGTTTCTCAATTTCACTGACACCGAATTTCTGTACAACAGGATTTTTTCCTCTGAACGGACTGAGGTTATTATGTTCATGATTTTTTAATTTTATATTAACTCTTTAAGAAATAATGTTGGTTCACAGATCTTTTCTACCTGAGGTACCTGAAAAGCCAAATCATTATAATTATATGGCTGAGCTTACTTCCAAACTAGAAATTTAAACTTTTCAAAATCAATACTTGGATTTTCAATTTATTTAATGGAAATGTAATATTACCATGATACAAGGAGATACTTAATTAGCAAAAATACATTTCCAAGGTTTTTTTTTCATATTATTCTCCATTAATATGAAAATGTGTGTGAGTCAACAAAACACATATGAATTAACTTTCCCCAGTGATTATTAATAAATGTAATCATAATTAATGATGACTTCTACCCACATCAGTGAAGATTTTTGCTCTTCATTTCTGAATCTGGGCTTAGGTTGTTATATTTTTATTTTTATCATTATATAAGTCAGATGTCTCAATAGTTTCTCTACATTTATAAAACAATGTATATCAAATGATACTAAACAATATTTTTTCAAAGTTTGATTGATGATATTTCTTTGATAGTGATAATCTGTTATCATTGTTTTAAATATCTATGTATAAGGAATAAAAAGCATAGATCAATATAGTGATATTCTAGAAATATTGATTTTAGCACTTAAGTAACTTTTAATTTTATGTCTTTTAACCTTAGTTCATAAAAACAACTTTCTTTTATTCTCCTAGATAAAATATATTATTGATGCTATGACAAGTTGAAGTTGCTGCTTTGCATGAACACTTAAAAATCCTCTAGACTACACAGTTGATTTTAAGATCTTTGGTGACAGATTGTGCCAGCCCTGGACCCAAATTGCTTCCAATCTGTTCTCGCTTCTTCTGTTCCATTCTTCACGAGAACAGTTTACCTATTCTGGTACAATTCCCAGGATCCACGGTCATTTGGCTTCTGGCTGCATTGAACAATGTCCAATTGGTGGGATTTTGCGGGACAGTGGGAAGGCAAAAACCAGGCTATTCTCAATTGCATCTTTGCTGGGTCATTTTTTTCTACTGTAACTTCTCTGTGGTTCATGCTTCTGTCTAACAGACCAATTGTGGTTTCAGTTTTGAAAGTGACTTCTAGTCTCTAGCAGGACCATCTTTTATCCTTCTAATCTCTGTAGTAGCTTCCTGCTACTGCTAATCTATGAATTATTTCGTTATCCCCTTTATGACTTCCCATAATCATATAACCTTTATAACTAATTCCCAGCATTATATTCCTTGTTAAAAATATTTTAAGTGCTTTCTTTGTCCCTGGTTACACTTTGATAAACCAGTTTTATACTTTGTAACAATTATATACAAGGACATAGCATTGTTTTGGTTGTTTAATATACATATTACATATATAATATGTGTATATTTTATATATAACATATTATATATAATATATATACACATTATACTTATATAAGGAGATTGATATTTGGAGATATAAAATTTCTTAATTTATGATTGATGATAATTGACTGTGAAAATCGAATTTGAATACGAACTGGTCTGCCTCTTATGTCAGTGCCTTTAAGCAAAGAGGTTGTATTCATTATGGTAGTTTGTATATTTTCTATCTAAAAATTTATTTTTCTAGAGAAAAACAATTAACAGATGTAATATATAGTAAAATGACTTCATATGCCTTTACTTTGTAAATGGTTCTTCTAAGTGACACAACGTGGCTTAGATTTTAGAATATGGAAGTGTGCTGTGTTGAAAATAGACTCATGGGGAAAGGATGGGAATAAGGAGGACAGATAGGAAAGAGATCTAATATATAGCTAATATCCAGGCAAGAGCTTTTGGTGACCCATGTGTTAGGAACATAGGAGTCAGAATCTGGCTATATTTTGAAAGTAGAGCCATCATAATTTTTAGGTAAATTAGATGTGGTACTAGAGAGAACTATTGCTATCATCTGAAGTGAAGATTGTAGGAGAAACAAATCTACAGGGGTGCAGGAGAATCCTAAGTAGAGTTTTACATATATTGTTATATTTTTACTCTGTCTCGTATTATTATGAAAACTAACTTTCAGATGATGGAAATATGGCTATCATGTAAGCACCCACATGTGAAATTGTAATCTAAGGAATTCAGAGAGAATTGAACCCAGCTTAACAAACCATTAAAACCAAAATATCTTTTGAAAAAGTCAGATTCAAAAAAGAGCAAAATGACCAAGGATGTGTGACAAGTCTTTGTTAATGTCACTGTGAAGGCTTTTAAAGGAAATCCTGTAATTCAGACCTTCCCCAGCATTGAACTTGAGCCATCCCCCTAGCTTCACAGACTTAAACCCTATGGTTCTATGCAAATTAAAGATTTATATAGTTTATAATTAAGCATAACTTTTTTTAGATATTCAGCCTAACTTGTATGTACATGTCTATTTTCAGATCATTGGCTGTTAATCTAGAAGCAGATTTTTGCCGTCTTTCTACCATTTGCCCCTTTGTTGTTTTAAGCCAAGTTCTCAAATAGACAGACAATTCCTTAAATACTGAGGTGAGTATGCCAAGGGGTTTAGTGTAAAAATGAGTTCATATATAGCATATGACAGTCTATAAAAATGAAACTGGAGCAAAAAAAATTAATGTATAAGGAATACATTGCACATGGCAATCATAAATCCAAGTTCAGGACTTCTATCCCAGACACACAGAATTACTGTTCTGTGTATAGCTAAAGCTTCAGTTTCATTAGAGCTCCTTTCTCAAAGATTTCATTTTCAAAATTAGCTAGAGATTTCATGTTTTCTGTCAGTAACCATTCAAGGGAAACTATTTTTAAAAGTCATTTGTTGCTTATAAGTATTTGCAGTAGTAAGAGTTAAAACTTGCATCTTGATAGTTAAAGGTAAGCCTATATTTAGAAGCAGAGTATTAAAATTTCAAGCAAACTAGGCTTCAGCACTGAAGATCCAAAGCCATCAAATATTGCCTGCATTTGATGAGTCATTATATTTAGAATTAGGAAAGATTTTTGTTTACTAAAATAATTAGGGACTTGCTTTGCTTTTACAAGTCGGAGAGCACAAGGTTATTAAATAGAATGTATTTCCCTTTAAGAGTCTTGATCCACATTTCTGAAACGTAATAATTTTTACAAAAGCAAGAAATTATTTCCAGCTGGTTTAACAACGTGTGAAATAGAATTCACATAGAGGTGGCTGACTTCCATGGGGAGACCAGAGGACGGCTAGAGGATCTTCCTACTCTGTCATTTGGACATGGAGCCACAGAGCACATCACTTACTTCATGAGCACGTCATGTTCTCATAAAAACCTGCAGATAAGAACTAGTAGATTCAAGTTACAACTGTTCATATATCACTCATTGATCAGCAGCACTGATTTGACATTTTACTAATTAGTCTGTTTATATCATATTGTTTATATCATAAGGACAAATAAGGTACTGGTATAAATTCTCATAATCTATACAAAACATAAGCACAGTAAGGATTATGACCTTCTGGTAAAGGTTATGGTATTTTACAAAAATCTATTTAAAGATTATAGTGAAATATAATTAATTAAAAATTAAGAAAATATTGGAAGCTATCAGAAAGGAAGGAGAACAATTGGGTGACATAAACCTCAAATAACGATGATACTGAAAAAAAAAGAATAAATCTGAGAGTTTTGTGACATTGCTTCAAACTTTCTTCTCATTCTACCAGCTTAAAGACACAGTGGCTAAAAAATTTGTTTAGAACATAAAATTGTGATCTGCAAAAGCAAATTCAGGGAATTGAAAAGGTCTCAGAAGATAATCAAGGCAAAACAACAAAATAGATCAGCACAAAAAGAAAATCTGAGAAAAATTATGTCATTCAAAGGAAATGAAATGGCCAAATATTCAAATAAACTGCAGAATAAATACAAAATAGTAACTATTAAATCTAGAAAAATATCTAAACCATGAAATATAAGGTGTGATTGAAGCTATTGCTCTTGGAATTTTTTGTTTGTTTGTTTATAGGACAATCTCTGTCTTAAAGTATTTGCATTTTGCCCTTCTTTCTGATAAGTTCATTAGAATGGACTTTAAAGCTATGTATTGAAAATTCAAAGTCATATTAGCCCAAGTCCTTGAATACTTATATGGAGAGTTTCCAATAAACCTATGATGTCTATTCTAAGCAGTTAGGTAAAGAGAAGATAAACCTCTCTCTTAGATGAGCAACTATATCTTGGGATTTTCTTTGTTACTGATTTTAAGAAAGCATTAAGTGACTCAAATGGAAAATCTGTGTTGGGTGTATTAGAGAGCTTAGTATAACTAAATTAAAACATGAAAATAGTATAAAAAAGACATCAAATGTTAGGGATTTTTAAAAAATGAAGTAAAAAGAAGAACAAAAACACACAGAGCTGAATGAATAGGTAAAGCAGGAAAAGAGAGAGACAGATATAGATGGCGAGAGACAGAGACAGAATGAATTAATAGGCTCAGAAACAGAGGAACCAGATTTAAAAAAATGAAACACAAATGCTAATTTAGAAACATCCTGAGATAATCACAATGAAAGCAGATGGTAATTACATAATTCAGATAATCTAACTTCAGGATAGTTTATATTCCTGAGGCAGAGAACACAACAAATCGAATAAGAAATTGTGCAATAATGCAGTAATAGAAAAAAAAAATGTTTAATATGCAGGCAGAAGGCATCTATAGACTGGGTGGCGCTCCATTTTCCAGGAAAAGCTTGATATAGTACAGCTAACAATGAGTCATATCCTAATTATATTATCGAGTATCCATTATAAAGAAAGAATTTTATTCATCCTAGAAGATAAAAAAACTTTTAAGAAAAAAAATAAGATTCATTTGAGACTTTATAACATTCAATACCAGAAGATAATAAATCCATGTGTACAAAGTTCTGGGAGAAAAAAGAGAGAGAGAGAGAGAGAAAAGGGACCCAAGATTCCTTGGTCAATTGATCAACTACTATAAAATTACAAGAGCAAGTGAGAGATTTTTATCAGCCATGAAATAAATCAGATAATACAATACCTGAGATCCCTTGTGAAAAATTACTGAATGTCAGGCACAGTCAACAAATAAACCAAAATATAAAATCAACAATGAAGATGCTGACACGAGGAATCAAAAGTAAGCATTGTTCTGTTAGAAACCAGAAATGGGTGCCTTAAACTATAACAATGAAAGATAATAACTTGCACATTTTTATGAGAAAGATAAAAGCATGGAATTTTTACTATTATCCTGTGTGAAAAGTAGGAACAAATTGATAGAAAGACCAAGCACAAACTCATCTAATACAAAAGAAAGCAAAATCAGCACATAAAAGAGAAGTCAATATGCTTTTGGACCCATAGAAAAATAAAACTCTGCACCCCTAAATCTTCACTACGGGTTACCAATAATAATTTCTAGTGTAGTAAATATCACGTTAGATGTTTTGTGTCCTTACCTCACTCTGGTTTACATACTTAGGTTTATGTAACTAAAGCTGGCTAGTGTTAATGTAGGCTAGTTTGATGTATGTCAGGGATCGTCTCTCCAAACCAAGTGCGCCTCATCAAATTTAGAGTTTACATAATATAAAATACAAAACAAAGTGAACTAACATACGTATAATCCAGACCCCATTTATTACCCACTCCAGGCTTACAAAGATGTATGTAAGTGCATTCTGTAACTCAGGACTAGGGAGCAAGTACATGGATCAGTTACACAGATGTCTTAGGAATAGTCTCAATCATAATATGAGGTCTTGTTATAAGCTCTTCCCATACTAATCACATCTTTAGAGCCAGCCAGAATATACATTAATGCTGTAAAAATTATATTAAAAATTAATGATTCAACCTCAATGAGTTTTATAAATCCTTAACCTTAGTCTGGTCATTCGCAGATAGTATCTATGATGAAGAAACATTTATCTGAAGAGCATCACCTGTTTTGTTTTTTCTATTTAATTTGAATAAAACTGGGTATTTACTAAGACAATGTATGTTTGTTCATCTAATTTTAATGAAATAACATTGCGTCTTTATTCATATTTCTGCATAGGGTAGAGAAATATATTGAACGGCATCAACTATGTAATTATGAATATTCCTGGGTGATTGTGGTAATGATGACAAGATGCTTCCTCTCAAGTTAGAGAACATTAGAATGGAACTTAGATTCTTGTATTTTGACTTTTATGTAGTAACTTTCGCACCTTCTTAAGAATCCTCCTAACTGTGACATTATTTCAGGCATTTTTTTGTTTTTTACCATCTTGAATGTTTTGACGTGTACTCATCAGAAATTTTGAAGACTATTCCCAAATTAATGTTTTTGATTTTTATCTTATGATTAGAATAGATCTAGATGTTTTGGGGAGAAGGTAAGTTGCCCTTTAATCAAATCAAGGATTCATGCTATATCAAAATGGCATCACTGTTGACTTTGCCCTCTATTACATGGCTGAGGTAGCGCTTGTCAGATTTCTATACCGAGACGCTTTCCTGCTCCCTACTGCTTATTCCATACTAGATTCTTTGGAAGAAATGAGTGCTTAAGCATTACCTCTTTCATATATATGTGACACAAAACAAGGGTAAAAATTAAGAATTTTGATAACATTTGAAGGTTTAAAAATGTGTTTACTGGAAAACAGAAACTGCAATAAACTACATTAAATTCTATAATCTAATTCTTATTTAATATTTAATATTGATAAGTAATATATTACTATATACTAATTGTCCCACGTAATTATTCATCTATAGGAAAGTGTTATCCCCATTATATATGTATGTGCAAATGTAATATGCATATATACGCATATATAACATTATTATGTTTATAGATATGTGTACATATATATGTGTTACTGAGAGAGGTCTATGTGTTTGTTTACTCTAAACCACACAACAGTAGGGCATAGTATTTTTCCAATACAGGTTTTTATGTGACTAAAAGTTATAATGTATGTCAGTATACATTATTGCCTCCTAAGATATTTGATGTACTTTAAAAAAGCAAAATCTCTAATAACTGCGCCCCTTGTCTATTTTTAAGGTAAATATCAGGGATTATGGGATCTCTTTTCACAAGGCTCAACCTACTTAGTTACTATCTGTTAAAAATTTTATTATTGGTTTTTTTGCTAAATGGATCTTGCTTTCTCTCTACTCATTGACCTATATTCTCCTGGCATAAGCTTCTTTTCAAGGTCATAATAATGAAAATTTTTATACTCCTTAGAATAAATCATACCATGTAATATAATATCATCAATAAATGAGTACTTTTTATTCTGTCAGTGAAGCTGAAGTATAAGCGTTACCTAAATAAGTCTTTTTTATGCTAAAATAAGAGACTAGTACAATTCTTTTCTCCCTATTATTTGCAAGGATGAGTCAGGTTTTTGTAAATGAAAAGTATAAAAATTAAATTAAATGCTGATTTTTAAGTGGATGTTTAAGTAATTATATAAGGGCAAAAAGTGAAAAACAAACCCACAGGAATTAACTACATGTCACAAATCCTCAGTAGTAATTTTGAGTCAATTTTTTTAGTAACCAAAACCTCTGATAAGATAGATTGAACTTTAAAACTAAACACCTTTAAAGTTGCTGTCAGTGTCAACCATTTTCCCAAAAATCAATATAAAAAAAAAATCAGTTTCTCTACATTACCAATTTTTATTAAACAAATGTTCTAATTTAAAAAGGACTCTATCAATATATTTTTACAAGAATGTCTGTGAAAATGTTAGTTTTGAGAATTTTTTTTAAATTAGATTGAAAACAATCCCAGATAGGGTACTTAATTTTACTGATATCACACAGGAAATCTGACATTAAAGAAGGAACCGAAATTCTCATTTATATTCATTACACAAATAAATAAAACTTACAGAAAAAGCTGTTATACAAATAAACAGCCTCACTTTGTAGTACTTAAATTCATGCAGTAAGTTGCCAATGTTGGTTAGCATTTGAGAAGACAGAAGGCAGTGGATCTTTTGTCGTCATTAATATTTTTGTCAGCAGATTTGGAATTAAAAGATAAGCTTAGACTTTCATTTATAAAATCCTAAAATAGTTTATTAGAACAGCCAATAAGAACTAAAAATAAACCTTAACTTGCCCTCATTATTCTTAAAGTATACATGTATTTTTAATCCTTTATGTCCAGGTCCTTTGCAGTCCCTGCAACTCTTGCAAGCCACAGAATTCTGTAAACTACTCAAAAATGAGCATTTCAACCTTGGTTGAATACTGTTATTGCCTCTGTATTTACATTGTGCCATATATATAGATATAACTTATCAGTTTTTCCATTAAATAAAATCATAACTGGCATGTAGAGGTATGGAATTGGTTTCTTCTCTATTCTTGCTTTCTTTCTAAGATATGCTGTCCTCATGCGAGCTCTTCTTGTGTTTGGTAAGAGCAGTTTTTGTTTGTAAGATGAAACAGCACCACCTTGTATCCTGAAGGAAAGCTACAGCTTCTCTAAAATCTCAGAAATTTTTCACATATGTGTTTCAAATACATGTACTGATGAGTATGTTATGAAACAAATGAAATCTAATTACTGTCCTCTGTGCTGGGCTCTACTGTATTATTGCTAAACCACTAAATTGATGCTATCAAAATTTATCCTGGTACAACCAAATACAAAGAAAAGTGATATGCTAAATTGTAAAACAAATACAAAAAAATAAACAAAGTTTATATGTTAAATTGGGTAATTAATGCATAACAAATGGCAAATTGGTTATAATTCTTTACAAAAAGGATGACTGAATTGACTCTAATTTTGTTATTTTGTAACTTCATTGCTCCTTTTATACATACAAAATGAGACACAGCTTTTAACCTATAAAGTAGATATCATAGATAGTTATTAAACTCACAAAAGTGTATAGGCAAATGCTTTAATGTGATATAAGCATACAGATTTAAATTTATTTACCTAATTATTAGTTTTCCTAGCACAGATTGATACCTTTTCTTTAACGCAGTTGTCTACTTTTCTTTTTTCTTTTATATCTTTGTATTTTTAAAGGCAAGATGCAGGCAGGAATGACGGCAAGCAGAGACAAGCAGACAGGAAGAGACACAAGGAAGAAGCATTTTGTTTACTTCATTAAGCCATTCATCTTGGTTTTAATGTGCCCCAGGTCTTAATCTGTGTCCTTAGAATGTGTGATCTTTGCTCCTGACCAAAGACAGATGACTAATCACTAATCCACCAGGGTACACCTCTTTTTTCTAAGGAAAGTGCAGTCAGAAATGAAGGCAAATAGAAGCAGACCTGCAAGAAGAAGGATAGGAAAGAAGCACTTGATTTTATTTAGTTGTTCGTCTTGGCTTTGTTTCCCCAGCTGTAAATCCAGTTTTGGGGCAAATATGTGAACCGTATCAGTCAGAGGTGGATGACTAAACTTCTACTCCATCAGGACACATCATAAGCATAGTTTTAAGTAGATTTAAGTGACCCAAAAATAATTCTAGACAAATATAGATACAGATGTTGAAAACTTCACCAGGGCTATGATATAGTATTCAGAAGTTCCTATCACAGGTGAAAAATCAGAGTTAATAATTGTGTTTATGATTTAGTCAAGCTGTGAAGTACATCAATTATACATATACACATTCACATATAAAGAAAAAAATTAATATATTAATGTGTATCATAGTATACGTCACAATTTTATCCTTGCTAAATGTTTGTATCCATCTATATACATATATGTGTGTATATATTTTCTACTATCTAAATTATTATAAATTTCAAGAAAATCAAATTCACTATTCATTGCAAATATAGGGAATATAAAAATACATTTAAACAAATTCCAAACTTTCTAAAAGCTAGTGTTTGTGATTGCTAAAGTAATATCTGCATTATGATTTAGGTCAATGTTTCATGGCCTCTTTAAATTGTTGAACAGAAATACAATAATGCTAAAAGCAGAATGTGATACTTTAGTTTTCCTCTTGCCAACATAATATTACACTTACAGATGCACAATTGCTAAGTAATAGTGACTCAATATTTTGGATTTTAAGAGTGGATTCCTTGCTATAAAATCAAATTATAGGAATACTTAAGCTAAGCCAGGTGCCTGGAATTTTACTTCCCATCTCTTTTATTGCTTTATAATCAGTTCATCTATAAGGAAGTTTCACTTGTCACAATGCTCTCTGCATTAGAAGTTCTTATTTGCACATTTCTTCTACCAGACTACAAACTATCCGAAGGCTTTCATTGTCTTTGACTTATTGTTTTAATACAAGTGCCTATGCCAGCAAATGGTACATAAGAAGTACACAATAAACATGTCTCTAAAAATGTTTTCTTACATAACTGACAGAATCATGAATGCACTATATAAAAATGTTCACAAAGCTGAAGTTAAAAGCTAAACCCCTACTCACAATAATAACGATAATATAATTAATGAAAAATGAGAAGGGAGAAAAAGCATTATCTGTCCTTAGAGTTTTAATAGTAAACCACTAAAATTTCCATTCTGATCTCTTTTCTAATTTTATCACTTTTAAGGATGATCAGTAAACTGCTTGCTTTTACTAGCATTAGAGATAATGGGGCTTGAGTTATGGAAATTCCCACTTTCTGAAGCATATGAAGTAATTGGAATCCATTAAATGATTATACACATTTTATTTCAAATTCAAAGGTATTTTCAATCTCGGTTGTTCTTATTTTGAGTTTATCACTAATGCCTCCTTTTCAAAAAATGATTAAATATCTATTAAATAAATGAATACCTCCTTCCTTCCTTCTTTCCTTCCTCCTTCCCTTCCTTCTTTCCTTCCTTTTCCCGTCTTTCAAAATAAAAAGAAACAAAAATTACATATATACATATTTAAACAAATATAGAGATAAAGGTCTTCTGTAAATAAAGTATTCAAGGTATAAGATATAAGATATAATATTTTTGTGTAAAAGTATGAAAATGATGTGCCCTAGTAGAGTAATGGTTTCGTTCATCACCTCCATTCACGAGTACAGTCCACAAACATCCCAAGAATCCGAGTTATTGTCCTGGGGCCAGGGAGCAACCAAGATGAACAACTAAATAAAGTGTTTCTTTCTTCTCTCTCTTCCTGTGGGCTTCTGTTCACTTTAATTCCTGCCTGCATTTTTCCTCAAAAATATATATATTAAATTATAAATAATATTAAATAGAAAACACCACTTAAGATTTTATCTGTAGAGGATTTTAAGTAATATGTCTGATAACTGGGGATTTTTTTTTTGGAGTAGTAAGTAACCTTAGGAACTCATCAACCTTCAAGTTCCCAGCATATTTGTTCTCCAAAAAAAGCTGAACAATTGCTCAATTTCTGTCTGCAGTGAATCTTATTTTGACCTATTTTTGAGCTCTCTTGCCTTCATATATTAATATAAATAATTGATTTCTAGAATCCACAACAAATATCAAAATCTTCTGGAAGTTTAAAAATAGGTGAGGGGTGAAATATTAAATAATACACATTTATTTAAGCAGAGTATAAAACTAAAATTGGATGAAGTATTCAATAAATATGATTCAAAGTTGAACATATGGTATATTCGGGAAATAACATTTTTAAATACTCCAAACTTATGATTTCTAGGAAATGAAGGGAAGAAAATTGGAACACATTTAAGGAATGGGGCTGATTTAAAATGAGGCTAAATCCAATATGAATACCATTATACTCGAAAGAGACTAGAGAATATATCCTTACCAATGATTTTATGATCATGAGTAACTATGAATTATTTAAATTGTTTGAATTAGATTCTAGGGAAGAGAAAAGATAGAAGGAAGCTAAATTTAATAACAAATTCAGTCATTACTTATAAGGAACCAATAGTTATAACTAAAAAGGTGGGTTAAGGGTAATACAGAAAAGTATTGAATATGAATACAACCACAAGTACAAAAATATGAACTTCCTTAGATATCAAAATATTGAAAGGAGACTTCTGGCTATATAAAAAACAGAAAATACACAATGGGAAAAATAATTAAACATTAAGTGGGAAAAACAGTTGTCCTGAGGAGAGAAGAAATAACATATAGATATAAGACCATATCTGGAATTCTTTGAATATGCTCTTTTGTAGATGTGATTTTGGAAATCTATAAACATTTTACATTTATATTTAGAATTACATTTTAAAAAAGATTTTGTTGAAAATAAAGCAGAGAAAATGAACCTAAATGCACATATATGTGGTGGTATGGAAATAGAAAACACTATATGTGTCTTTAAAGTACTGTGATTTGACTGTATATCTCAGAGGGATATATATTAAGGGCAAAAAGAGCTGTGAAAACTTTTATTCAACATTTAGGCAATGATATTCCTGTTTTAATGTCTGTATTTTTACATTTATATATTTGCATGTATAATGTCCTATAAAAATGCGCAACTTTTTTATTTTTTTTCTAGCAATCAATGCCATTGAGAATTATAATTCTTAGCCTGGATATAATAGAAACATATCCAATGTGAAAGAGATTAAGTAAAAACCTTAGAAAATCTGAATTTGATTTGGATGTATCAGCATAGGCTCATGAAGAATTTTTATAAAAACCATAATAAATTATTTTTGAAAAAATGACGTATTTCCTATAAAAAGCATATAAAAATAACTGACCCTTTTCAATAAACCTAAATTTTGTGTTAAAAGATATCATACATTTATTTTTCATATACATCCATATACACACACATTTTTTTTCTTTCTCCCACTAGAAGGAACCAGAACTTCTTGGAGGAAAGATCGAGGTAGGAAAGGCTCAAGATGAAATTTACTGTGCTGTTATATAAAGCACAGAATCACTCAAAGACGATGAATATTATGTCAAAATGACTAGAGTCATCCTTGATATGTCCTATTTGACCAATATTTGTAAAAGTTACATACAAATATTGTTTGCAATAAATAAAATATGCAAAATATGTTTAAAGCCATAATGAGACTGAGCAACAAAATACAATACCAGTACCAGATTACTGTTGAAAAATGTTTTTCATTATTTTGAAGTTGATTAAAAATTAAAAGGAAAGATTAAGCATATGACCATCTTTCCCATAAAAATTATTTCACTAGTTTACCAAATGCTAAATTATTGGACAAGCAAATTTTTTCTTTATAGAAGTATTACCTTTAATATACAAAGGATAAATTATTTAAATAGAATAACACCTTTTGGGTCTGAATTAGTGGATCTACACATTAAAATTCCACTGCTAACATCTTAGATATAACCAGATATTATGAGATTCCAAAAGGAAAAAAAGCACAACATATATATTGTAGCTATGCAAAATAAAACAAAATGAATGATGAGAATAAACATATATACACCCACAATTAAAAACAGGAAGCATCAAATCAAGATTTTATGTCCTATTCCTATTAATAGGAAATACAAAAACAGGCATATTAAAAAGTGCCATTGAGATGTTGAGATGTAGTTAACAAATTCCAAAATGTGGGATATTGATAGATAAAAGCTGTATTGTTTCAATTATCAATGATAACAAAATTTTTAAGGTCTAGAGAGTAAGAGAATCTGCAATATAATAGATTTAATTATATCCTGTTCAATAAGGGAGCTATCAAAAAACAATGTATACGTTTTATGACACAATGACTATTTGATGACTGGATATTTTATAGCATTACAATTTATTCATATATTTAAGTGATGGTGATTTTGTCTGCATTTTATTTTTTACATTGGATGTTATTTTTTTAGTACATTTTAGGTTCACAGCAAAACTAAGTGGAAATTACAGAATGTTCCCATAGAAACTGTACTCTTCCTCACATACATCCTCCCTGCTTTCCTACTTTTTCCAGTGATAAATTATTATAATTTATGAACCTAAATTGAGCCATGGTTCTGACACTAGGTACAGACTTTACACTAGTGCTCACTCTTGGTGTTAAATATTTCTTAGGGTTTGACAAATGTGTAATGATATATGTCCATCACTAGAATTTCAGAAAGAATAATTTCTCACTGCTTAGGCGTCATGTTCTCTGCATTTTCATCCTTTCTCTCCCTAATACGTGACAATCACTGATCCTTTGACTGCTAGTTTCCCCTTTTCAGGAATGTCTTATAGCAGAAATTATAGCATATGTAAAGTTTTCATACTGGATTCCTTTATTTTTTAAATATGCATTTAAGATTCCTCCATATCCTTTCATAGCTGGATAGTTTATTTCCTTTCAGAGTTGAGCAAGATTCCATTTTTTATATAGCAGGGTTTATCCATTCACTACTGAAGAATAGCCTGGTTGCTTCCAAGTGGTAGAAATTTTGAATGAAGTTGCTATACAGATCTATGCATGTTTTTATGTGGACGTAGGTTTTCAACTTCTTTGCATAAATATCAAAGAATTAGATTGACTGATCAGGTAAGAGTGTGCTGAATTTTGTGTAAGAAATTCCTAGATTGTTGTCCAAAGTACTTAAACCATTTTGTATGTCCATCAACAATGTATGAAAGCACTAATTTCTCAAATCCTCCCTATCATTTGTCACTGATTTCTTGAAACTTGTTAGATCATGTAATAGAGAGATTAAAGCACAGTCTTAGTCAATCAGATCTAAATTAGAACCCCGCCTCAAATTTTAGTGGAGTGACCTAAATTTCTAAATTACTGTATCAGAAATACACATACAATGAGGATATCTACTATGTGATATGTTTGAAGAACAAATGAGTAAAAACTCTACATGAGATATTTAGACTCCCGATTTGCTTATGATGATATACATAGCATTATATTATGATGTTGCACTCCTGAAACTTCAATACAAAATAAAATTGAAATATTATTGTTAATAACAATAGTAGGAATCATAGTTATGGTAGAGATGGGAGAAGTGATAGCAGTATTGATTAATGTAGAAAGTATGAAACAAGCAAGTTTGTTTTGCTACATCTTGGAACATTTTATTTTCATTCTGAGGCCTACAAGTACCTTTTAACTTTCAATCTGATATCTCAACATAGCTCAGATAAAAATTTTAAATAATATTTTATGTAAGTTGGCAGTTCTCCTATACTCACAAATACATTTAAAAATTCTCTCTCCTTTGATTTTCTCTCGAGCCATCACCAAAACAATTAAAAGTACTTGTAAAGCACTAACACAGGCATTTGTACTTTTATGGTATTTTCACTTAAGAAAATCTTCCAGTGACCAGCTCTGAAAATGTATAAAATTTAAAAACATGTTGAATGTAGTTTCCTTCAGAATATTTTATGTTTGAAACAAAAAAAGAAGAATGACTATTTAAAAACCCCTCAACACCTCAAGCTAGCTGATAATCATTCACCCTCCAACCCTCCTTTAAGCCTATATAAATGTGAGAACTTCATGGCAGACAAACTGTTTCATCATCTTCTACTGCCAAATGTGAAGTTTATGGAGTTATTCGCCTCTGAGCTTACATGATTCAAAGATCAATTTTGTGATAATCCAAACAACCCCTTAGATGCAATTAAAAAGATATTTTTGAGAAAACTTAAATTTATGGGCGTTTATATATTTCACCAACTCTAGAAGTAGCCTGCTATTCTAATAAAAGGGAAAAGTGCCTCATTATTAATGGGTAGTCCATTTGGTTGTAGATAAATTCTAAAACATGAGTTACAGCGTTTTTAGTTGTCCTAAGGATGTTTCAAGTCAATTAATACCATCGTTTTGCCAATCTGTAACTCCATTTGCAAAAATTGAAGTAAATTTTCCAGTTAAACATCAAAATCCTACAAATATAAAGAAATTAAAAAGATACAAATCATGGAACTTTCCAATCATTCATGTGATTTGAAGAAATAACTTTTTAGTAGGTAACTACTATGTATTTCCTGCTTTTGTGTTCAATAAAGAATAAACTGCAGAAATCAAGACAGAAAGAGTAGGAAAGATAAAACATTTTTAGATTAAATAGGATATACCCTATATTCTTTTGAGATTTGAAGACAAATGTCATGAATATGCTTAAAGAAATGCTTAAGCTTTAATTTTACAAATCCTTGAACATTCTGTTTTGTAAAGGGCTTGTTTTAAGGACAGAAAACCAACAAAACAAAAATCTCCAAAAAGTCCCTGCCATCAGGCCTCTTGTTACCTACAAAAAAAAAAAAAAAAAGAAAGAAAGAAAAGAAAAAAATAATAGTATAGCTTTACAAGTATTCACTTGACCTTTTTTGACAGAGAAAACCAAAGTTGATGATATAAACTTGTAGACACAGAAAGGTTAAAGTGTAAAGCCCAGAAATTCCTTATGATGTTTAACTTGAGTTCAGGACTTAAATATATGGCTTCAGTGATCCTTATAAGAAAAGGCAGAATGGCTTAGTGAACCAAAGTATGTGAATTGGAATCAGATGCCCGTGAAAGCCAATCCTGAACTTGTCTCCTTGAAAAATCATTTAAATCATTTTGTCCTTAGACAGTTGTCACTTACCAAGTACACCTTATACAGATGCCAGGATGAAAATTTATAACTTATATTAAGCAGAAGTCACAGTGTCATTAAGCAGATTCTGACTCTGTTACAACATCTCCTAGGAAGTGTTGAGGAATGAGAGTAATTGGATTCAACATTTTTTTTGAATGTGTAATACACTCACTCTAGCATATAAGTAGAATCAACCAACTACACCTTCGTACAAAAAGCCAAAGCACATATTGCTGTTTAGTCATCTTGCTAAAAATTGAAAATAAATGTCTTTGCAAATGTTAATGTTCTCATTCGAAATGTTCTTTTCTAAAATTGGAATCATTTCTCTGTGCTTTCATTTTTCACATTTGTAGCATTATTTTGTAAATGGATAGCTCCAAGCAATTTGTAATGAGGTTACATTAATTTGCTACAAAAAATTCAGAAATCTTAAATGTTGTATATTATTTGGATTTATATCATGCAACACATGTCATAGAAGCATCATCATGTTATTTTTTAGATGCTGAAAGAAGTAAAGTTTATTTAGTTTATCTATTCAATCTATTTATTTATTCAACAAATAATCACTAACATATTTTCCAGACTTTTTTGACAAATGCTAGTATATAGTCTTTAAAACACACATTAGTTATGCCCTTGTGAAGCATTAGTGGAAAATACAAACAAAATAAAGAAATGAATAAATATGTAAAGGAACAATGCAAACAAAAATATTTTGAATAATCAATTGTAGGAAATTATCATAGTTTTTTAAGTTTATATAAGAGAATTGAGGCAAGAGTCTGAAGAAATGGAAGTAAAACAAAAATCTAGACTTTGATTAGAAGTTCAGCAAGTAAGAGAAATTCCAGAATGTTCATAGTATGTGTGAATACCTGGAGGAAGATTAGTTTTTTAAGTTTATATAAGAGAATTGAGGCAAGAGTCTGAAGAAATGGAAGTAAAACAAAAATCTAGACTTTGATTAGAAGTTCAGCAAGTAAGAGAAATTCCAGAATGTTCATAGTATGTGTGAATACCTGGAGGAAGATATCAGTTTATCAAGGAAGTGAAAGTAATAAATGCTATTGATATAATTAGGACAGAAGAGCTGAGGAGGTAGTCAAGCCGAGAGATTATGAGGTCATGTTTACTTCCTTACAAAAAAGTCAGTTGAACGTTTTAGGCATTGAACTTTGATGACTTGATTAAATGTCCAGTTGTAAAATATCATTTTGAAATTTATGAATATTGACTTACTCAAGGTCAAGAATAAAGAAGGGAGACCAATCAAGGGGTCTATTGTGATAATTTGGAAAAAAATAAATGACTTGAATTAGAGCATTGCTAAGTCAATAAATACTGGGGCCATAATATTGTTACAAAAATGTAATAGACTAGATATAGAAAATGAGCATAAAAAGAGAGTGAGAGTAGTGATAAGAATGATTCATAATATCTCTATTGAGTATCTGAATGACAGAGGTGCCACTAGTTTAATATAAAAAAGCAAAAAGTAAAAAGCAAAATCTGATAGGAAAGAACAAAAGTTAGGCAAATATCTGAGCATTCTTTTAAATTTGAGAATCTTTCTAGTGAATATTCAAAAAAGTATATATGGATACATAAATTTGCATCTCATTAGTATTTTACTAGCTGGAAATTAAAAGGTGGAGTCATTCAAGTCAATAGGAATGATGAGGGAGCATCGGGGTGTTTGTTGTATTGTTTTAATAGCAACTTGTGTAGAAATCAAATTAGAGTACATTTAGAGTGAAAGGAAACTGAGAAAGTGACAATAGTCATCCTAAAAATATTTTTGAGAAACTTGCACAAAGAATTGTAAACCTTTTAAAGAAGGATTTTTACTGGGTTTTCTTTGATTTTGTAATCTGAGAAGATACCAGAGAATATTTGAATTCTGGAATAATTTCATTGGAAAGGAAATTTGAAAAAAAATAAATAGTGAAAGAAACAAGTTAAGCAAAACAGGAGGGATCAGGATCTTGAACAATTTGGGGAGGATTAGTTCTCTCTTGCAGGATGTCATAGTATATACGAGAGAAGCAATGATCATCTTTAAATGATAAACTACTAAGACCAGTGCAATAAATCTGCATACAGATATCCTATTTCAGAGTTCTACAGTATATCTGTGATAAATTTGCTCTAGTTTTACAACAATTTCTTGATATCTTGTCCTTTAAAGTTTGAGATGAATGAGTCAGTATTAAACGTGTGTATGTATGTTTTTTCACATATATCTATAAGGCACAGTGTGAGGGGTAGCTATGAAAGTCAGAGAACCCTAAGCATTCTATCCATTCTATTAAGTATCTGTATTATAACAAATTGGCATTAAAAACTGCTGAAGATTATATAAGAAAATGAAGATGTGATGAAAGGACAGAAACATACTTTTACCTAGCGTGCGATATTTTGCAACCCCTTTGTAGAAGGCTATGTTTCAAACAAAACAATGTCAATTCTTTAATGCTTTGTCCTAAATCTTATGCTTCTCAACTTTTCTTATTTTAGGTAAACAGATTGGTCTATATAAAATGTAATATAAATGAATGATCAAAGTAAAGATAAATGGGCATTTGTAATTGAAATCACATCTAGTTCCTCTCATGATCGTAGTATGATTTTTATCAAAATAAATGTAATGTACCTGGGGTTATAAAGGAACCACTTTTTTAACAATGGACAACAGAATAAGTAATTGACAAACTAATTTTAGAGTGCATATTTTTGCCTAGTATGTGCTATTGAGTCTGCAAAGAAGAAAACACTTTGTATAGCATGTGTGGAGTGGTTACTTTATCTCCAACATTTGAAATCAACAAGTATGAGGTAATAAATTTTAGCAAATATTCTAAGCACTTGGCTGTGATAATGAATCACAGTGATATATATCACAACTATACAATCAGAGACTTTAATAACATAGTTAAAACTCTTTGTCACAAAATCAAACTTCTAGCAATTAAATTAAGTGGAATAAATATAAAATGGAGTGATAATCTTGGTTAAATTCACAAATTCTTTTAAACTGAGACAAACGATACTTCTCTGAAGAGAGTTGGAGAAAACAAATTTTAGTACCTTGAGTGTCTAGGATTTTGTTAGAATAAATGTTTGAAATTTTACCAAAGAATCATTTATAAATTCAAACTAGTAGCTTTGTGAAGTTAAATTTTTCATACTTCATATTAAATATGGCCAGTGAATTAAACATTTGATCTTAAAATTAAATCATATTCCTACAATTTGCTACAATCCTATGTATATCAGCAGTAGTAACAAATGTAGCAATCATCACAGACAAGCAGCAAGATAGATGCTGAATTAATCATTTGAGTAATTAAAATTCTGAAAGAAAAGGGAAGTTTACTAAATTATGTAATTGGTTCTAACAGCTAACTATTTTCACACCTGTAACAGTACTAGACCACTCTGGTCATGAATGCAAAAACAAAACTCTTTAGAGAAACAGATATCCTTAATTTGGTTGCCAAAAAAAAAAAAATATATATATATATCACAAAATTCTATTTGTCCCTCTAACAATACTATAGTGTCGTAATTATGCTTGCTATATAGTAAATTAAATTTAGACTTCTTTTTCAAACTGTTGTAGTTTTCTGGCATGTCCTGATGGAATAGTGATAGTAGGAGGTCTGCCACCTCCTGTCAATCACAGTCCACATATATTCCAGGGACCAGGTTCGCATCCAGGGGACCAGGGAGAATAGCCAAGATGAACAACTAAATTAAATGTGAATAAAATGTTTCTCCTCCTCCCTACCTGTTTTGCCTACTTGCTTTTATTTCTGCCTGCAACCTGCCTTAATATATGTGTGTGTGTGTGTGTGTGTGTGTGTGTGTGTGTGTATTAGTTGTCTAAGTCCTATTGCCTTCCATATAAACAGAATAAACTTGTCGATATCTACCAATTTCAGTTTGAGGAGAATGCACTTCCTTATCTTGTTGTCTTCCAATCAAAGAACTTGGTGCATCTTTCCTATTATTTAGACTTCCGGGCTCAGCATGCTCAAACAAAGCACAGTGCTTTATCAACTGGGTAAAATTGCACAGGGTGCATTTTGTCAAATTGAAATTTTTATAACATTATATAGAATTTTTACTTTATTCTGACTCTACGAAATGATTATACTATATTCTACTTTGCATAGCTAGATGGGATAATGGAAAAATGATTTGGCCTATAATGTCCCGGTGTGTTATTTATTGGAGATTTCAAACATTTTAAATAGTAAGCAATTCATCCTGAGAAAGATAAAAGTATCTGTGTTTACTGTCATCTTCAGACTGGGACAAACTGAGGTTTTTGGAATAACCTAGAGAGGTAGTGGGTGAAGGAAAGTGAAAGACGACACCATCAACTCAAATAGAGGCCATTTATTTCATGAAGCTGTAGGGCTTCTAAGTTCCTTCAGCATCATTGGCTTTCTTTTCTCCCTGGTTATTTAACTGAGCCACTTGAAGTTAAATAGAAACTCTGTTTCTTGAGAGTGTGGATCAAGAAGGATGAGAGAACAAATGATCTAACATGATTCATATCAAGACACAAACTTCCCTAAATACAATCTGTTTGCCAGTTTCCTAGAATGGGCCAGGGTTCTGAAAGGGTATTTTCCTTTTCTCCCTCATTTGCCTCTGACTATGAAGAGAGAAACTTCCCAGTCATGCTATTCTTTAGATTCATATATGGTGTGTTTTGCAAACAAATTTGCCTGCATGCATGCACCCTGGTTTCCCAGGACAACAGAATGAAAAGTACTTGGCCACATTCCCGTTTAAAAACTCCACAGGTGATTCTGATGCAGAGCCTAGTTGCAGAGTATTGATGTGGAGACTAAGGTGAGTAATACCAGTTATTAAAATTAACAGATGCATCAAGCTTACAGAAAAGCTATTGTAACTTCCTACTGATCTCTGCCTATTCTATTAGCTTAAATTAGATTTTCATGGGAATGCTTGTTTGTGACTGGTGATTTTTTTTTTTTTTTGGCCACAGGTGGAAACCAGTAGTTTTATGGCCCTGTGATTTAGAAAGCAGTAGGAGAGGTAAACATCACTAAGAAGGGATAAAGGGGAATTTTATTTTGGCAGAAAACTGTAAACCTTTCTGTGAGGTTAAACTCTACACCACATACAGCCAATTAATGAGAATCCCATCAACAGGGCAGCCTTGCAAAAATGGTCCTGAGCCTCCCATGTTAAACAACACAACAAAATACTGAAAATTTATAGGCAAATTATATAGAGTTAAGGTGCACAAATGCAGTCAATTAATGCTATCATTGTAAATCAAGATTGAAGCTTGCCATGTAAATAACAGTTTATAATAAATATAAATAACAGCACAAGTGGCTCAATTTAGCAAATCACACAGACTGCTGTGCGTGGTCAGTGTACTGAACTGTTGAAGAGAAAATGAGTCAATTTAGTCCTGGCAGAGAGATTACTGGAAAGCAGACTCATTATTAAACAGACATCCAAATAGCTGACAAAACTGAGGGCATACTCCAGGCAAAGAAATGAGAGACAGGCAGTAAGGAAACAAAAAAGGTTTGGGAAAACATGTTTGGGAAGTTTGAAATCAATAACCGATGGAGTTCAATCTGCCACTAAAAAATTGCGGCCTGCTCTGTGGTGGTTCTGAGATGGAATACAGCTGAGGACAGAGGTTGTGCACAGACAGCAGTTGACGGGTTAGATTGCTTAGGTTCAAATGCTGCCTCCCAAACGTGCAAGACAGGTTACTTTAAACCTCTCATCTGTAAAGATGGAAAGAATAAATGCTACCTACTCTGAGTTGTTCTAGCAGCAATAAAACTTAGGAAACAGAGTATGGTGTTTGGCATGTAGGAAAAACAAAATAGATAATAGTTACTAAAATAAAAATAAAATAAGCTTTCCCATGTCTTGCTGCTATAGTAAAACTATAGCCACTAATGTGTGAGGCTGATACTTCAATCAATTATTAAGCACAGATTTTGTTGTGTATTTTTGCTTTGAGGAAGAATCTGTGTTCAGTGGTAAAAATCTTACCAATAAAGCACTGTTGTAGTGGATTTTACCTTATATTTCACCAAAGGTGGTGGAGCCTATCTTCTGAATTTCTCTGGGAAAGACAGAACTAAAACACAGAACACACTGATCAGACACCCATCAGAGCAGTGTTTAGTTCCCAAGGACTTCAGTAACAAAGTAACAGAAATAGGATGGCAGAAAAATTATCCATTTGTTATTTCCTTGTTCTTCATGTTAAAATCTAAAAACAAAACATTGACTGGGAAGACTCCTGAGATCTTGGGTAGAACCTTTTCTTGCTTCCTCCTAGTATCTTCACCTTTATCCTACTAGTGCAACCAAGCTGGTTTTCTTGGGACTCCAGACACATGCCAACACTCCTTCCGTGAGTCCACCTGATACATTCTCATTATAGAGAAAATGAGATTTGAGAAACGTCTAATCAAATGCCACAAGGATCAAAAAAAAACCTAGTGCAAAGAGAGAATGACTAATTTTTAATGCAAGGTATGTTTTGAGACAAATATATTAAAGAAATCTAGAGCTCAGTTCAACCATGGAGTCTGTTAGCAGTGCGGCAAACCTTCACAGCATTGCTAACTAAAGATAATAAATATCAGTTAAGTCATTTATTTTTACTTTACAGTTATTGATTAAAAACTAGAAGCAATGATACATTCACATTACTTTGTGTCACAGAGACACCCAGCCTAAGATTGCTGAGTGCTGGTGGTTCTTAGGTGTACAGGAAAAAATACATATGACCAGGTACTATACAATGTTACTTTCCCAATTGTAGAGGAGGAAGAACCTTGCCTTTAACAAATCTGTAATTTTTCTTTTCAGTATAATCTGTGTTCAAACATGTTGGTAAATGGTTTTGCTTTTGATTCACTCTATGGTGTTTAATTTTATCAAATATTGTCGTTCTATGAAACTATTTCTGATAGAAGCACACATTGTCAAGGTGTTTAGACAAGGGCAGTTCCTTGGAAGTAGTCAGAAATTATTTTGCTTATGTTTCTATAATCCAACCATTTTGGGGTTGTTAAATAAAATACAGGAGTCCCAGTTAACCTTGAATTTCAGAAAATGGTAGATAACTTTTCAGCATTAGTATGTGCTAACTTTTGCATGGAACAACCTTGAACTAAAACATTATTCATTGTTTTTCTGAAGTTCAAAGTAAGTTGGATGACCTATATTTTAATTCGTTGTATTTAATAGCCCTTCTTCCCAATCCACTTGTCAATTTCCATTTATGATTCAGAGATGATGCTGGCTCCTTCCCACATCCCATTTCTTCAGACGTTTTGGGGATTTACAGCCGGTTTGCAACACACTTGTTAACCTGTTTATTTAGTCCAGTCTTCCCCAAATTCTTTAACAAGGACTGGATAATGATCCAACAGAGACGTTTTGTTGAAAACACTTTCATATGTTTGGAAATAATTTCCCTTCAGACCCAACTCTGGGATCAACAAAATATCATCCCTCCGTCATCATAGAAGCACATTCAAATGGAAAGACCGAAATATGGCAGAATGGAGAAGTCTCATACATATATCATAGATTACATTTCATTTTAAGCAACAGAATCTATTCATAATAAATTGGAGTGAATTATTTTAAATTTTAGTAAAAATTTAACTAATGAAAGTTTGATAATTTTGTAAATAGATTTTTAAAATAAAATTTTTACTAATTTAAAGTAATAAAATAAGTCAACTATATGTGTTTGCTTTTCAGTTGTCTTTAATTCGATTTCACACAATGGGCTTAAAGGAAAAAAAACACATTTTACGAGAAAACTAATTTTAAATCTGATGTCTTCATGACATTTTATGCTTTTAACAAGAATGATTCAAAATGTCCCAGTTTAGACTTTCAATCTAGCGTTTTAAAGTCCCTAACATTGAAACAGCAGCATTTTGACACATACTTTATAACTTCCACTATTCACTGAGCACAGTCCAAAGATTAAATAGAATCAGTGTGTAGTACTGTCACTAGTATGAGCAAAGCACTTCAATGGTTGTATTCTCAAAACTGTTCTAGCTCAATAGCACCTTCTGCGGCATCATTCGAGTAGTCTGTTTCCTTGTGTGAGAATCCAAGAGACTTCAACTACTCTGAGAACACTAAATTCTGAAATGCATTTATTCCCAAAAGAGCCAGATGTTAAGAACATTCTCAAGGATTTGTAATCCATGAATTTTGAAGGAAAGCAGCCCATCTACTTTCTATTCTTTGAAATAGTAACAAGTCCTCCAAGAATTCTGCCCCAAAAGCATAGGATCCTTTACTGTCAATAGGTGACAGTGGTCCAAACCCACACCCCAGAAAAAACATCAGAATAAATGCTTTTCAGAAACATTTTGGAATCACGAAAAAATCTTTCCTTCCTAAAGAGCATTTCCCTTAAAAATCTTCAAGTGGGGTCTCTAACTGGGGAAAAAAATCTGTAGATAATAAATAGATTAGTTACTCAGTGTATGTATTATGTAAAAACAAAATCTTTATTCCCACTTCATTACCCCTGAATTTTAACTAAAAAAGTTGATTTTTAAATTTCCATTAGTTAGAGCAGTTGTTTTCATACTATATCCACCATTTAAAAGTTATATGTATTTGTAAGTCTTTGACATGAACAATAATAATGTTAATATATTTCTTATAGATAATATATAATATGAATCATCAATATAATATATAGCTTATTGTATACTAGGTGCTGTTCTAAATTCCTATATACTATAATAAGTAGTAACTGATAGGTATGTTGATGTTATTATCTTGCTTACATAAATTAGAAAACAAATTTTACAAATGAGTAAAAAGTATAGTTAAATACAGTATATATTATTAAATAATCATGTTTATATATTATGTTTTATGCTATAATCACAAAATATTGGAGTTGTGAAGTTAATTTTATCATATTTATTTAGAATGTCTAATATATTCAATTCTCACCTAAGAACATTTCTGGCATTTGTTATTTCTTCCATAGATCTCTTACTATTATTTTGGTAAAATTACAGTCAGTTCACAAATAAACAACTCAGTTGTTCACTTGGCTATTTCTTAAACTAGCATCTACAATTTTCCCCTAATCTTAGTTTCAACAAATTCTGCTAATGAAATCCCTCTTTTTACTCATTATCATGACTATCATGATCATCTTCAGTGTGATATATTTTGCATACTTTTAGAGCAAGTATAATTTATTTTTATATGCCCAAGTATGACAACACATTTTGCTTAATTTAATAACTGTCAAAATCTTGATTTATACATTTACAGTATTTTATTTGTATTTTTTCAACCGTGATTTTAAAATAAAACAATTTTATTTTGTCATTTGTCAGTGGCATATTTCTTTCCCTTCCATTAATCTCCTGTTTTATTACTAAAAATCTGTATTTATTCTATGTTTTCAGTTTATATGTTCTAGGCTTAATTTCATAATCATATCCTGAATTCCAGTCTGATACTGTTAAAAATAATGCTCATGTTAAGTAAGCTCTCTAGAGAAGATAACTTAATAGAATTTGTGTACTGTTCCAGTAGATTTTACGTTTTTTAACTATGCCATTATTTTTAAAAGTTGTAAGAAATGTAATTAAATAAGAATTCAATGACCATTTGAGAGGAAAGATACCATTTCTAAAATTAACCTAAGAAAAAATTAACTTAAATTATTATTATTAACTAAAGCAGATTCATAATCCAGGATATAGAAAAAAGAATTTCACTCAGCAATAATAAACATTTAAAAATAAGTCTGCTAATTATTGAGAAATGAATTACAGTGGCCTAAAAGGAACACAGAATTATTAACAACCTTAATTTTATTTGGAAATTAAGTAAAATGTTTCATTTCTGAGTAAAATAAAAAAATTATATTAAATTTTTTTATTTGAGAATTATGGATAAACACAATGCTCCAAATTATTCTAGTAACTTCTCTTACAGCTATAATTATAGATTCATTATCAGTCTATTCTCTATTGGAATGTGAGAATTCAACCCTGATTGGTATTCTGGGAACAATTTTTGGCTTCTAAAAGACAAAGAAAATAGATAACATTAGTTAAACTTCTATTAAGATTCATAAAATCCCAGAATAACTTCTCAGTTAGCTATACAAAAGACCCAAGATCTTTAGGAAAGTGGCTGTTTGAGAAAATTATTATTGAATATAAAGTCAACTGTAATAAGCAAAACATGGTGATATAAATCCACAAAATCATAAAAAATTGAATTTTCAATAAAAGCAGGAAAATTGATGACCTTAATAGTATTTAGAGTCTAAACACCTATGATTTTTAACCAAACACAAAATTTTCCCCAGAAATGTGACTATCTCTCTCAGTTTATCCATATAAACATTATCTCCTGATAACTGTGCTGAGTTAAAGGTTGACAATAGCTTAAAAGAAAATATTAAATTTTTACAGATTAGAAAACATCATTCAGGCACAGATGGAATTTATAATTTAAAGAAATCTCATCATCATACAAAACTGAAATAAAATTTACCATTTGACTCACTGATCCCAAGAACAAAACGTTTGAAATCTAGTACCATTAAAACTTTTAATATTTCATTTCTACTGGCATTCTTTAATGATATCATTAGGCATCATGTTAGTAGAAAGCTAGAATGTAAGCAGTAGTTACATGGGAACAAAGATGTTTAAGCTTCATGTTAAACAAGTTACTTTTCAAGAACATTCTTGTTTCTAAAATTTCAAGCAACATTAACAAAATTGTCTTCAAATAATTTATATTTATATTTTGCTTGAAATTTAAATGTTAGACTATGTTGAGGAGTAAAATATCAAATTTACCAATACAAAATAGAAATCTCATTTTTTATTGTTGAATAGAAAGTCAGTTGTCTGGAAATTTAGTTGACCATGGTCCAGATTAACAATTTCATTTCTAAGATACAAGCTTCGAGGATTATCAAGAATACTTATAACTTTGTCTTTAAAATCAATGAAGTTTTGTAACAGGAACTGTTGATCATAAAACTTAAAATTATATTGGTGTCTAATCAAATGGGGGGGGTGAGTTAATAAAGTATTTTTAATAAAAAAACCAGTGGGTGCTATGAGGTCATAAAACTCTCTGTAAACAATAATCTGAGTCCAATTAACCTCCATGCTATCATGGTTAAGAACAGTTTTCAAACATCACATAATGAAATGATTATACTAAGGCATGTTTCTGAGTGGAGGAAGAGATGATTAAAACAACGAGAATATACCAGAGCTGTAAGAAGAGAAGTGTTGAGTGGGTCAGCAGACATATTTACTGTTATAAAAATCTACATAAATGAGCCTAGACAGAGAAAGCATCTGTGAATTTGTTAAATTTGAAAACTCTGAGGAGAATAATAAATATAGAGCAGGCAGCGGGGGAAAAAAGTCACTGAAGTTTGGCAGTCTACTGTGCTAAAAGTAGTTGTATGTACAAAAATGGAACCTTATACAGCTGGCTTAAGTATAAAGCACCAAAATACAAGCCAAAAATTCTAGTGCATTAAGAGCTCTTATAGAGTATTTAATAAAAACGTTAGGTTTCTATTAATATTAAGGAACATATTTTGGGCATAGAGTTAAGAAAAAGAATAATTTTTAAAAAATCAAATAGGCAAAGTAATTGATGTGAAACTAATATCAGTTTAATATCAATTGTGCACTTTCAGTGAACCACATCCATTTGATAATTATCTATTAATCTAGCTATATTTTAGAGAATATATTAGAGCTAGTCGAAAAGTAGATGCTACAGCTAAGAAATAATTATTTTCCTGTTTATCGCAGTCGACTTACCTAATGACAAATAGTGAAGTAATGTATTTCTGAATCTGTTCTCACCCTATGTATTTGTAATAAGTTTAATTATTTCAAGTGTATTTATTATTTAGTATATTTTGGAAGAAGATTACAAGCAGCAGTTTAATGATTTGCAGTGTCTTATAGTCTATCAGGTAGCTAGGTCAATGTTGAATTTTATTTTTCACGACTGCTGCCATTTTAAATCACTGTCCTCTTTAGCAGTGAACATTTCAAAAGATAAATATTTTTTTTGAATCTTTCAGTCTTTCTGTAACGCTGGTAGAAGTTCACGTAGACATAGGGAATACTTGTCTCCAGTTAACAATATTTTGAAGATATTCGTGGTGCTCCAGGTGGACCCAAGAAGTCCTCCGCATAATTTCTGTTTCATAATAAATTCAGGCATTCACTTACCTGTTAATTCCCTAATTCAAAATATCTGCCTGCTATCGCCCAAACTTGTAAGAGTCCTGCAAATGCAATAGTTATTAGAAAACACAGGGCCCTGCACTGTTCTCTGAGATATACTGAAAAAGGGATTTTCTTACTAAATTTTCCAAACTGGGTGTGCCCTGGTGGAGTGTCAGGTTAGTCAGCTACCTTTATTAGGTGCAGGCCAAGTGCATCTCAAGGACCTGTTTGTGTCCCAGGACCAGGAACGACGAAGATGAACAACAAAATAAAATAGAGTACTTCTTTCTCCCTCTCTCTTCCTGCCTGCTGCCTACTCATCTTCATTCCTGCCTGTACCTTTTCTTAAAAAAAAATAAAAATAAAAATAAAATTTTAAATGACCAAATTTAATACTCAAATACACAGTTAAATTACAGATCATAGTGCACCACAGATGTCTCCAAGAAAGCAATAAGCGATACATTAGAGCTTGATAGTTTTTCCTCATTTCTTGAAAGGTGATGTTAATCTGTAAGCCTGCAAGTTTGCAGCATTGTTTTATTTCATTTATATCTGTCCTCTTGCTCTTGGTCTTCCATCTTCTGACCTTGGTTAATCCTGTTGATACCATGACCTGATTTGATGATTGTTTCAGCGTGTCTCCATCCTCATTTCAGACACTGTCAACTCACTTAGTGAGTATCACAGCATATTTTCATTATCTCTAGGTTTTGCTGCCCATGTGATAGAGTCTCATAATTGTGTTTCTTTCTTTTCTTTTAATCTCTTCAGTCTCTCTCATTCTCTCTATACTTTACACACTGCATCCTTTCCTGTCTCAGCTTTGTCTTCACCACATGCATTGTCGGATACTCTGTTGTCTTTTTAGGCTTGCTCTTTCTATGTTTGTCAGTTTTGCCTTTCTGAGTTTTTGCATGGGAAGGGTCGTTACTTATCTCTCAGTAAATACTGTTATTTTGAGTGAAAATATTACCATTCATGCCCAGGCTCTATTGAAACAAAGGGTTCCAAGAAACTCTTAGTTTTTTGGAAGTACTGTTCCTTTTCTTTTAAAATATTCATGGGTGCACAATTGTACTATGAATCACAAACTGTAAATATAGTAACTCACTTAGTACAGTAACTTCTTTTACCTTTCATAATAGCAAAACTCTTTTGTGTCTGGCCCAATTATTGATGGCAACACTAACCTCTCTACTGGAGACAATTAGAAAATTGGATTTCATTCATAATTAACATTTCTTGGGAATGAACATATCCCAAACAAAGTTATCTGTTATTGCTTAAACCACTCAAGGGTTCTATTTCCTCCTGACTTTCTTATTTTTAGCATCATGTACTCAAATATACTAAAAACTTTGAGTCCATTTCATTCATCAGTTGTTAATTCTCTCCCAAACTCATGAATTATTGGGTTGGGGCTTCCACCTATAAAATCATTCTCACTTCTTTATTCTAAGTGCAGATTTCCTAGTAGATTTTCTCATTAATGGCAATTCAGAGTATATACTCTCAGCAAATCTTTCCATCTCAATTCACTTTTGTTTTTGCAGCCAAAGATTTTGCTTTGATATGTCATTCTGGCTCTAAAAAGTTGGTAACAGCTTCCTAAAGCTTAGAAAATAAAACCCACATTTCTATCTTATTCTGTTTCTTTATTGCTCATATGCCCTACTCCTAGGGTAAATCCTCTTTCCTGGATATTATTTATATTTTTTCTTATCTATGCTTTCTAATAGAGCATAAATCTGCCTATAGAATGTTTTCCTACATTCCCCAAACTGTTTTGCCTTAATTCTAATCTCTATGTCTAAATCTAGCTCACTGTTCGAATCATAATTATGGTATCACTGCCTGTCGTACTACATTTCAGAGCAATGTCTTCTAGATTGTCATCGATTCTCCTTACCTACCTTTCTCAGATACATTTTGTTTGTTTTCTGTTATTTTTCTTTGCTTTTATTTTTCCTAATGACTTGCATCATTTATCCAAAGTGTATTTGAAAGTATTTTTTTTGGATCCTGTAATTCAATTATACCTTGAGAGAAATGACTATGTTCCCTATCTGACAGAAAGAAAATAACTCGTGGAGTCAGACATCAGTATCCCTGTGACTCCAGAAGCTGAGTGATTTGGAACAATGTGTAGACTACAGCCTTTCAAGTATACACAGTCCCAAACTCAGGTTAAGGAAGTTGTTTTAATTATCAGGAACAGGAAAATCAAATGCAGCCTGTGGCAGTTGAGATTTTAATCTTAAAATGTCTAGTTGTTTTCTGTGAATATAAGCCCAGAGACTGATGAAGTTGGATATCATAACCTGGGGTAACCAATGCTTCTGCATTGTTCTGGCTTTGTGCCTCATCCTGTTTTGTTTCTGTGCGATTACTTGTGTCTTTTTTTAAATGGGGCTGCTTAAAATGGAAACCTTTCTCAGATACACTCTCACCAGCAATTTTTACCTAGAGATGTTCTACCTGGAGACTTCCTGATTTGGCGAGGGAAGATTATCTATCCAACCATCCAACGTGGCATTTCTCACATTCATTTCCATAAAACATTCCCAAATTTGAGGAAAAATAGTTTTCACCCACTCCTTTATTATTTATTTCTTAAGAATACAAGGTTAGAAAAATATTAACAGTGACACCTAAGTTGTATACAGGATGTTCTTACCTGCAATAAGCTCAAGGAATTGCAAAAGGCAATGGGCTGAAAGATGGCCTCTCTACGTGTTCTCTCTTCTTCAGCAGATACTAGATGATGGTGTTGTGCTCAGGCTGTGGAAATGGCAACTAACCAATTTGTGTCAGATAACTATGAAAAAGATTTCAAAACCTTGCTGATAAGCTAACATACGTATTTTTTTTTTTTTTGGATGGGGACTAAAAACTTACAAGCTTTTCAAAAAGCATTGCACATGCAAAACACATCCAAGGATAGTCTCTAGAATAATTCCTTCGTGTAACATTAAGAATAGTTTTTATTCTATTATTATGTGTCACAAAATTATACCCACACTCAACTCAAGAGGAAAGGGTACAAAGTCCAGGAGGCAGGGATCCTCAGGACCCCCTTAACAAGTGTCCATGACCGTGTTTGACTTACAATGAAATGACATATGAAAGCTAGGGCAGCAGCATAACTTGCGGAAGTTAGCCTTGTGGTTGTCAAAATGATATCAAGTGATTAAGTTCAAAAAGAACAAAACAAGGTACCTTGACAGTGTTCATAGTATCCAGAAGGAAGCCTGGCAGAGAGCAGAGGGGTCAGAGGAAGAGGTGTGAATAGCTTCAGTAGCAGTGTGATTTTGAGCAAGTTCTTCATCAGTTCTGACTTTCTTTAGGGTAGCTGTATTTGTGATAAATGTGGGGAAGTGGCTATGTATAAACCATCATTTGATATTTTCTCTATATAAACATGTAGAACACAACTATATAATATCAAATTATATATATGTCTACATACAGATACACACACACACACACACACACACACACAGCAATGAGCGTAAGTGCCGGACACAGTGAATATGCAAAAATAATGGTCTGGAACTGAACTGAACTGAACCTAGAGATACAGTATCATAAAAGCTATTAAATATAATGTAAACTTGAAATTTAATATTAATGAAACTTATTTTTAGCTCTATTTCTAACATTTGGGTCTGAAATGATAAGACAGACCATGTAGAACAGAATATATAACTCTATTCTAGGCTTCCTGACCTCCTAGGACCCCAACCTGATTTTGAAAATAAGCAAAAGGAAGGCCATAATCAGTTACTGTATTCTGAGCCAAATTTATAACTGAATGAAGTGTCTAGCAGATGGTTAGAATAGTCTTACTTTACAACCACAAATGGTAAGAAAAATCAGTTACGTGGATAAATTCAAGTGCCGCAGTCCAGTTGGTGAATATTTCAAGCAAGGCTGACTTGCAACAGCACAGTTGCACAGCTGTCTTCTTGATATCCCTCCAGGAGCTCAAGGTGTCCAAAGAGGAGAGTACCTGCAGTTAAATTTTACCAGGACAGCAATGTGTAAACTCCTGGGGAGGCTTTCACTGTAGTAAAAGATGCAGGATTCCATATTATTTGCATGCAGATATTTAAACTGAATACAGAAACATTTTACCACTGATACAAAATATAGTTGACTTTGAAACAAACATTCTTTTACTGGTTTCTCGTGGCACAGTCTTTTTAGAACTTAAGAAAAATAAAGCTAAACATTTGTCCATAATTTAGAAATCCAGATAATTAATTCTAATAATTTAATTTACAGACAACCTTCTAATTTCATTGCTATAGAGATAACTATCATATATAAATACGTAATACATATCCATGTTTAAAATGTAAAATGGAAATTTTACACACGAATCATACTTTACATAATGCTTAATATACTCTTCCCATTTAATAATATGTCACAATATGAGGTAAGCTATTAATTATTCTTGAAAACATCATTTAGATTATTTAAATTTTGATAGTTTTCTATATTGGTGATTCAGTAACTATTTTTATATTTTGGTTTTATAAAAGTAATACTGTAAATATCATATATAAATATATAAATGTATTCAAACACATAGATACAGTTATCACTGATATTTTAGTTTCAATAAATCCTAAGTAAAATTGTAAAGTCAAAGAGATATATATAGATAGATAAATAGATACGTAGATACCTTTGACCTGCCAATTTTTTATTTATGATATTTGATAGCTGCTAGTTCAAGTACAGATATAGTTTTCAAATCAAGAACTCACGTACTAGTTCTTAATTTGATTGAGCAGATGTGATTTGGAGGTAGAAATTGGAGATTTGCATTGTTCAAAATATTATCTATATAATTTCTTATTTATTGCTATTGAAAGGCCTTATTTCTACATCTATCTGTGGAATTCTTTCTGGTGTTTTATCTCTAATCCCTCTTACTAAAAGACACAGCATGTCATTCCATGCTTGTTTATGTAGAGCTCTATATTGTGGCCATTTCTTAGACAATTGAATCCTCCACAATCAGACAGAACATAATTCTCACATCTAATATGTTTTGAAAGCCTATTGATTATTCCCTGCAAAGCATTCATTCTATTTGTGGTCTCATTTCCAGACCAATAGCTCTAGACTAATTCCATCCATATTCCTCCACCTCTGAACCACCGTAATAATCATTAACTCTTAAACTCTCCAACAAAGCACCATAAAATAAACTGCAAAGATGAACACTCAGTATCTCTTATTGTGCTCTGCAAGACCCTTTCTCTCTAATGAAGAAGTATGCTCATTAGTCCTGAAATTACCTTGAATATTCTGATCTCTGAAACTTTCTTCCTGCTACTCCTTCACGCTAGAATGTGCCCTTTCCCCTCTCCTCATTTTTCTTAACATATTTTCCTTTTCAGAAACTCACCTGCACCTTGTGCCCCAGATCAGTGCACCTTCCATTTCTGCCCAAGCAGAAAATGCTTTCTCCTTTCTGAGTTCCTATTCCACTGGGTTGAGCAATTCTAATTCTCATGGCTTTTATGTATCCCTCTGTCTTCATTTGTAAAGATGGTATAACGACAGCAATGTGCATCATAGAATTAATGTGAAGATTGGATAACAGAATCTGTGCTTAAAAACACTTACAAACATGTCTGGACACTATAAGTGTTCAAATTTACTTTTGCTATTATTATGATGTAGATGGTATTTATAACGATGCTACATTCAGATTCTTAATTATATTTTCCATTGATCTGTATCATTTCTCCCTAAGCAGAAGACAATATCCTGCAGAATAAGAACTTTGTCATTCTGTTTTCCTCTGATAAAATGTCTTCCATAGAGTTAATGCCAAATCACTACTTACCGATAAAGTCCTTCAAGTATAAGTAGGCAGAGTAGAGGTTCTGATGTAAAATTCCCTTTATAGAACCTGTAGTACTTCAGGAATATTGTGAATGAACTGAGTAGATTTTTATTACAAGAACAACCTCAGTATAAAATAATTTTGATTATTACATGTAAAACAAAGAATAAGCCTGTCTTAGTTTAGGCTGCTATCACAAAGTACCATAAACTGAGAGAGCATAAACCACAAATATTTCTTTTTCACAATTCTAGAAGCTGTTAATCAGAGATCTCATGATGTCAGAGTGTCAGAATCTGTTGAGAGATATCTTTGAGGTACACAGCCAGTTCTTACGCTAAGGTCCAAGCTCTTCTACTTAAAAACTTGCTTGACAGGAGGTGGGGAGAAAATCAAAGAGGGCAGAGGAGCATGTGCAGCATTATGTTCTTGACTTTATCTCATCATTTTTTGAGAGCTAGCAACATTTGATGGACTTAAATACTCTTGCTTATAAACCAGTGGCATCCCTTGGACTGTCCCCAACACCTCATGTGCTGTGACTTTGTTAAATTATCATTTGTTAAGTAGAGTCAAAGAGTGTGAATGATGAGTCACTTTCAATGAGCGATCACAAAATGAAATGGAAACATTGATTACTCCTGGGTCCTGGAGGAGAAGCACAGCATACCTTCAGTATTTGCAATAGGAAAAAAGGCCATTGCTTAAGAACACAGATCTCACACACCTTCTCTTGATAACTTTTCAACCCTATGTTCTTAGTTTAAATGGTATTTTTGCAGACAAGCATTTGAGACTTCCATTTAAAACAAAAGTTTACCTTTCTTCTATTGCATATTTTATTTTGTACGTATATTCTACTTGAATTGCTTTTTGTCTCAAAGGAGCAGGGACTCTGCCTGCTTTACACAGTATTACCTAGAAAAATGCCTAACCTATGAACTTTTTTTTTTTTTCCATGAATGTCTAGTTAACACTTGGAAGGAGTCAATAGAAAATCAGCGAAAGTCAAAGGACTTTTTTAGTATGTCTAGTATCTCCTCAATAAATTTCTTAGTCATTTAAATTATTTAAAAAAGAGACTATTTTACTCATTATACTTTTTCATTGAGATAAAATACAAACACATTTAAGAGACTTTTTGAGAATTATGTACTGCCTTGATTAAAAGAATTTACACTGATCAACATTTTAATTATTTAAAAATACATGTCTTTGACATTTATTATTGTCATTTTTTCCTTTTCATTCAAGTATATATGGTTTTTCAAAATAATTTGAATGCCTGCCATAGCTTTCCGCAAAAGGCGTTTCATGTTTTTAACAGCTACATAAAATTTCCTCGAGTGTATGTACCACCGTTTCTTTATCTAGTCATCTCTTGATTGACATTTTGTTTTCATGTCTTGGCTATTGGAAACTATGCTGGTATGAACACAGGATGCAGATATTTTTTCTGATTTTCAGTGTTTTTGTGTTCTCTGGACATTTTCCAAGAAGTAGGATTGTTGGATTGTGTAGTAGATCCAACTTTATTTTTTTGTGGAATCTCCATACTATTTTCCAAAAATGTTGTACTAATTTACATTCCTACCAACAATTTAGGGTGGTTTCCTTTACTCCATACCCTCTCTAGCACTTTTTGCTTCTAATCTTTTTGATAAAGGTCATTCTCACTGGTATGAAGTAATATCTCATTGTGTTTTTTATTTCCATTTCTCTGATGATGAGCAACATAGAGCACGTGTCTACAGGCCATCTGTGCATCTTCTTTAGAGAGGTGACTATTTAGCTCTTCTGCCCATTTTTTGAGTGGGTCATTTGCCATTTTGATGTTGAGATGTATGATCTCTTTATGTGTTTTATGTATTTTCTCCACAACAGCCCCCCCAAAAAACCTGATGAAGAGTTAGCATCTGCAAAAGTTTAAGAATTGCATTTCATTCAAATACAATGTGTCTAACTTGTTCTAAAAATGGATATAAAATATTAAAAAAATAGAGTATTTAATATTGGATCGTGCTTTCTCTTTTTTTCTAACATGTAGCACAAGATTATTTCTTTCTATTTGTCTCTGTAAATATCTTTGCATAATTTTATTAAAATTTACCAGATAACCTGATCACATTGCTAACCTTCCCCTCCAGTACTTTAACCTGATATTTAAAAATCCTTCTTCATTTTATTTGAGCCAAGTTAAGTTTAATCTCTCTCTCCTATTAAAATAGTTGAGCAAATTCTTCCTAGCTGTTTTAAACAATTATCAAATGCAATTTTTATTTTACGGTTCTTTTACTCAGGTAACCTGATTGAGAGAAGTTCAGTTTGGTAGGCAGGAAAAGAATTGACAGACCAAGCCCAAGTAATGGAAAACTTACTTATTTTGAAAGGACTAAAAATATCATAACCTGACAAGTGTAAGTTTTTTTTACCTTTAGGTGAACTAGATAACTTGGTTGGATGTAGGAGGAAAATTAAATCAGCTTTGGTGAATAAAGCATCAGTATATTCTTCACATCATACTATAATGTCAGAGAATCCTGGCCTCTCCATTCAAGCTATAGAAGAGCAGCATAGTTAACAAACTCATGAAAGTCACCTCATTATTCACAGCTAAATTCAAGCACCTTCCATTCACAGAGGATATCAGAGAAAGCATGAAATCTTGTAAGCTGACAAGAATTCAACATTTATGGTGAAATATGAGTATTTTTGATATAAACAGTAAGAACTTTATGAAAATGGTAATACATATAAAATAAAGGAAATAAACAATTCTTACACAGACATAATTAAACAACCGTTTCATTTTCATAAGATAAACAGAAAAGTGTCAGTATGAGCTGTAAAAGGAGGAATTCAGATAAGCAAAGAACTGAGATTATTCCCTTAGTTACTGGCTAAGCAATGTATTTCAATTCAAAAAGGAGTTGACTAGAAATATATATATATATATATATATATATGGAATATATATAAACATATATTTTTTCTGTCAATATATATCCAAATCCTAATCCATTGTGCTTATTTTTCTTGAGACTTTTTTGTCAAGTTTTGCAAAGGTCCAGGAATATCTGTATCAATGATTTAATGCCAAGACCCTGAAGAGGCCCTTTGTATCATTGGCCTTCTGTTTGAAATAGCTGCACCCAAGATCTAATTTAAAGGTCTTCATAGTCACTTTGATTTAGGGATATGTTAGCTTTAGGACAAGAACTTGTACATTCACATATACCAATATGACTATATAAAAATATATCTTAATATATACTAAATGGTATACATTATATATATGTACATATAATATAAATATATAGCATATAATGCATTATATGGTTTATATACCATAATTTGCATTATATATAAAATATAAATAATGTATATTTAATACACAAAATTATACATACAGTGTAAATTTTATATTTATTATATATATGTAATTTTCATGGAAGAGTATATAGACATTTGCTTCAAATCCCCAGGTAATGAATCTTTTCAGGTGTTTCTGTATAAAGAAACCCAAACCTGCAGATTTCTAGTGCCAAAAGTAGGAAAAAGTTCTGCAGATTTTACGTCTTACTAAATACTAATTTAATAAGGTTTGTTTCTCTGTTTATTTTAAAGTCTGCATTCATGCCACATTTTCAATGAGTCAGAAAAAATTTTTGATTGAAGTTCACATCTGTCAATCAATTTTAAATGGTGGTCCATGAATATACATTGTAGAAGATAACTTCTTACTTTTAATCCAATCAAATTAAACTAATGATTAAATGATTAATGTCTTGTAAATGCTTTTAATGGTGTCTTCTGTGCTATATAGGTTTTCAGTTCATATTTGATTCAGGTCTGAAATATAAGGAGGGGCATTTACAGCAAAGTTGATACTAGATCTTAGATATTTATCTGCTTTGGCATGAAATCTATACTTGAAGAGGGAGAAATTTAGAGGGCTTGATGACTGTTCAAATCCACACACTTGTGTGAGAATTAGAATCTAGTACACATAATGTCCAGTATCTCAGACTTTCCATATGTCATGCTACTTCCCTAGACATAGTTGCAATAATAGGATCACACCATTAATTTGTAGATTCTACTTTGGCATGAACTAGATGCAAAAAACTTTTGGCCCTAAAATATAGCAGAAAAAATTGAATAAGCAATCCAAAACATTTTACAAGTTAAAATTCTATAGAGACAAATGTGTGTTCTCTCACAATTTCTCCCAGAGAAAACAGACAGGTGGTACATATAGATTAGAGAGCTAGAAACTTGGCTTCTTCTGACTTAGATCTCTTCTTGCCAACCCCAATACTGACAGTAGCTCATTAAAAGATGTTGGGCAAGCTATTGTTCTCTGTATGAGAATGTCCTCATTATGTGAAGAGAATCCTGAATACAAACCTGGCTAAGAATTGCATGACAGCTGCAACGATTGGCATTGGAGACTTCTTTTAGGAAGCATACTTCTCAGACACAACACTCTTCTTTCTTGATTCTGTGACTTAAGCATTCTTGTTTAGCTTATCCTCATCTCATATTCACCTCTGACACTCCTCACACTGAATATTTTTTCTGCTCACCTCCTTACTATAAGCACTATCAAAAGCTCTACTGACAGCATTCTCTTTTCTCTTTACCCAGCAGACTTAAGCAAAATTGATCCATTGTATCCATTTAAGTGATTTCAGATCTGTGTATTTATTACTTCAAGTTTGGTGTTGAAATATGTCTCCCTCCAAATTCATATATTGAAGTTCTAGCCTCTAGTACTCTAAAATGTAATCTTATTTGGTAATAGAGCTGTTACAAAATAGTTAGGAAGAGTTCATATTGAAATAGGGTGAGTCACTAATTAAATATGATTATTATGCTTATAAAAAGAAGACATTTGGACACAGAAATAGGGAGAGAGTGATGTGAAAGTGTTGAAGGACATTAGGGTGATGGTTTTACAAGTCAAAGATTGCCAGAGATTGTGAGAAAACCACTAGAAGCTAAGTGAGCAGACTTATCTTTTAACAGTCCTCAGAAAGAACCAACCCTCCAAGAACTTGATCTTGAAATTTTAGCCTCTGTAGTTGCTGGGCCACACATTTCTGCTATTTAAGCCATTCTGTTTATGGTACTTAATTATGGCAGCCTTAGAAAAATAAAACAGTACCCCAAGCACTAGAATGTAGTCAACAAATTTATTAATTTGTCCTTTTGGGTACATATCTGGATGATGTTTCCTAACTTGCTCATAACTGAGTGTTTTAGTCAATGGAAGATTAATTTGTGTAGAACTTAGGTAATTTTAATATTTACATGCCTAGTCCTAGTGGTATTCAAGTTGTTATTACCCAATTCTGGATCTTACAATGGTACTAGAGGGTCACAACTAGAATTTAAAATCAGATGAAATAGAACTGAAAAAATATGTAGTAAAAGAGAATATCATAATATAGACAGAAGTAGATTCCATATAAAGAAAATCAAACAAACAAATCTCAACAAAATTTGCAAGACACAAGACTATGGATACCAGAGAGGTGGGAGGTGGTAGGGAAGAAGGGAGGAGTAAAGAGCACTAGAAAATCTTCCAATGAATGTGGTGTGAAATACACGGGTGAGATTTCAGCATCCTAAAAATTCATATAATAATGTAAACAAAAGAAATAATAAAATATTTTTAAGCTTTAGTAAAATACTTTTTTCAATAAATCTAGGTAATTTTATGAAATTTTTTAAAGATGTGTTGTATTTAAAGGTAGAAATGTAAAATCTATTTCTGTGGTCTCAGTTAAGTAAAAACAAGCATGGTTTTATATGCTATTAATACACTAATGTTTAAAAGATGATTATCAGATTATGTCAGTTGTGTGCTTAAAAAGTAACTATCCATAGCACTGTTACATATAAGAGTAACTCTAATATTTCTGCTATGTTTGAATACTATCCTCTAGTATAAACGAATCATTTGCTATTTCTTTTACATATCTTCATGTTTTTAATCAGTATTTTGCTTTGGACTGAACTCCAAATCTATACCATCATTTAACAAAGGTTTACTGTTATTCAAAACCTGAATGAATGAGTAAACATAAAGTTTTCTTTGATATCCTGATACAAATCATACCTTGTGTCTCAACATCATAAGAACCTTTTGGAAACCTAACGCAGTATTTCTCATATTTTGATTAGCATTATTGTTTACATATTTACTATAATATACACTTCAGTATAAAAGATTTTTTTTTTACCCAGCATAAAAAATCACTAATTTCTCAATCTTTTGCATTAATATCAACAAGTAACACAGTTTTCTAGGTATTTGTGCATGTTTGTAAATAAGGATGGGTGAATGCATATCTCCCAGTCTTATTAAATGTAATGAATAAATTTGAGGTTACCCTGATCCTGGATTCATTAAGAAATAATTTTAAAAAACAGAAACAAAAAAGACAACTGCAATTTAAATAGATAAAAATTTTAAAAAATCAATATTTCAGTATATGTTTCAATTTCACAATTCACAAAAATTGTCTGCTGCTGATACCCAGATGTGACCTAAATAATATATGTAAATGGTTGACCCACTCAGGTAGAGTGACTGCTGCTTGAAGATGCTTGGTGTCCTGGGTGATGACAGAACAATCTTAAGATTTCTAGAAGACTCCCCTATAATGTACCTACTCCCTTATACTTCTCAGTAGGAGAGTATAAAACATATTTTTAAGAAATTTCTTTCCAGTTTTAACAAGTCTATCAAATTATGAGACAGTATATTTTTGGAAAAAATGCACCTATGAGTAAGTTTCCTCAAAGGAACTAAATATTATCTGTAGAAAATAAATATGGATACACATAAAATCTTGAAGTAGGTAAATTAAAGGAAAAACAATGAATGTAAATTTAATATGAATTGATATGATTGTCTCTGGATTTCAAGACTGAAAGAGACAGTTAAAATTAGACAAGTATGATCATTAGTATAGAGTAAAATAGAGATGACCAGATATCAAATGGCTCACCAGAATAGATCATACTTACATATTACTGAAACTTTGCTGTAGATACACCTCCCACATTTGATGTCAACGCTGATTAAATTTTCTCCTGGGCTTCCATACTATGGAATGTCTAAAACGCTATTAAGTCTCCAGTATCAGGTATACTTTTAAGCATGGTCTCATTTCTTTTTTGAGGGTGGAATTAGAACTTACTGTCCTTGAAGCATTAGAATTCTTTTTGCTTTGACAGTACTTTTTTGTGCTCAAGTCATGTCTTACAATAAATTTGGAGTCATTCTCTGTTACAGAAGCTAATTATTTTTGGCATACATTCTAAAATCAAGTGCAAATGGTGTTCCTCATTACCAATTCAGGACATTAAGAGTCGTAGTGCTAATTGGATGGGTGAGTACTTATACTAATATAGGTAATGGAGTCTAAAATATTCACCTTCAGAATTCAAAGAAAAAAACAACTTATTGGTGTGTTCTCAATATTTAAGGACTTGCAATTTTAATGTCTGCAGCATAAAGGTTGTGTTATAAAGACAGATTAGAATAAGCTACATCACTGTAGTAGGTCAATCAAGAAAAATAAAGTGCTAGGCATATCTACAAAAATGTATTGTCTTACATTATTTCTTGCTTATTCCAATAACTTGCTTCTAATTGTTTAAAAAGTAATAAAATATACTAAAGACAGCTTTATATAACCTTAAAAATTAGATTAAGGGGAAACAAGGATGCCATAATAATATTTAAAGTTAAGTGAAAAGCTAGTATATGCTATTAGGCAGAAAGCATATACATATTTTTTTTGAAGAAGTGAGATAAAGCCACCCATAATACTATAATTTAAATGAGAAATTTCTGGAATTGATTTGTAGTATTGTTATTGCTGCAATATTTAAAGCTGTTTCTATGACATTACCTATCTTTAAGATGTATTTTAATACTCTATCTTTTTGCATTTCACTGAATATTATTTGAGACCAATATTTATAAATATTTTCTGAAATGCCACTTTGACATATGAAAATTGCTCTTTGACTTTTTTATCAGAAGAAAGATTTGGTTCACATAAAATTAACTCACAGTTCACTGCACAATAAAAATAAAATTTTTGAAAATGTACTATGTGCTAAGCTTATTTCCAAGCTCCTTATTCATATATTTAATTTTTATGACAGTTCTATGAAATAAATAGCATGCTCTTAACAAGAGGCAGACTCATGTCTCTGATTTTGAGATGATTCTATTAGCATCACTCTCAAACACCCATGACTTTTCTGCCCATTCTTAGTTATACATGATAATTCAGTCCCTTTAACTGACAGTCTTACCTAAGACATGTAGATATTTGATGCAAGATGTACTCAATAATGTAAATTTCACTGAAACTTTGTTTTCCATAACTTGTGTTGATTTTTCACTGAAATACTTATCTAGTTGGCTTAAAAAAAAAAAAATTTCTGATTAACGTAGGACTTTGGGTGAAAGACATGAACAGAAAAATGTGAACAAAATGAGAAGAGGAAAAAGGTGGGAAGATATTTCTTGAACTGATTGCAGTGCAAGCTTCTTTGATATTCCTATGCGTGCTTGGTGACTCTATTGTGGGTTATTTTATTTGCTGAGGACCTTCATCCTACAATCCAGGATATATGAATCCCTTTTGAGTAGTTACTTTCAACTCTTTAGCCTCCAGCAATTTGATGTTCACCTTCAACTTTGTACTGCTGTAGTTCTTCCATTCTTCTAGGAGATCTTATTAATCAGGACATAATAGAGACCATGCTTGTCCTTTCCCATGCAAATTCCTATCTAGTACACAGAAAAGATTTACACATCCTTTGCCTTAAAAAAGTGCTGAATCTGGGATAACAAACTACTATCAATTCAATAGCCATCTCTGAAATGATCCCAAAGGAGCTATTCTCTTTACTTTCAAAGTAGTAGGTTAGTCCATGTTTTACTTTCCAGATGTCTGTGAAGGTCAGATGCTTGTCTCTTTTATTTCACAAACTTAAGTAACATAACTGAGAAATCTTTGTGATCCCAGTGAATTGCCAATCTGAGATAAAACAATAGAACTTTTCCTCTTCTTGGGAATGCACAACCTAAGAAGCCTCTCCCTTAAAGTACTTCTCATTTTTTTATCTCTTCTCATCACTCTGATCCATTTTTGTAACAGATCTTCTAAAAAGGGTCTTTGGAACATATTCTTGTTATTTCCTTTGTAAATTCTACACAAAAGATTATGTACTACACATATAAAGATGTGCTAAATATATATAGATATAATTTATTACGTACTTTATATACAGATACTATATACTTTTTGATAGTAATGTCTTACTAGTAAAGATGGTATTAGAAATAAGTTAGAGTGAGAGCTGTTCTTAACTGAGCACAGGGTAGATTATTTCCTAGTCTTTTAATTAGGCTAAATATAAAGAGTGATTTTATTTTTTTCCAAATTGATAGACAAAAAGTATTATTTATTAATAGCAAGTACCTTTTTCTATGAAATGGAAATTTTCAATAATTTGTGAACTCATGGAATGACAGTTCCAGGTTTGTGAAGATCACATGAGCAACTCCTAGCGTAATCAGTCCAGTCAGTCAATTATGTTATGTACTTGGATTAGTTTCACTAAACGCTGTCATCATGGCAATAATTTGTTTCAAAGTTTTCTTTAAATTCTTATTCAAAATGTAGTTGCTGTATGGCCACAATGAGCTTCTAGTAAGGGAGGAAGCACAAAACCCACAGATACAGAAATATGGCATGACAGGGATTGAAGCTAGAAATTATGCAAAACCACTTAGATTGCCACCAGACGTGTAAATTGTATTTTCTGATAAAATTTCGTTGAGAGTACATCAAAATGTCCCTAGAAATTAAAAAAAGAAATGTAAAAGTGACACAAAATACTCTGTAACATTTATTTTTAACCTAATTTTTAGTTGATATCTAAGCCCTTCTTTCAATAAAGCTACTTCAGGCAGATGAGACCAACAAATAGGAAACTTCTCACCTAGGATGGAAACTATATTTTGAAAAATAACTAATGAAATATTTTAAAAGTATGAAAGGTAAAAATTCTAAAATTTAATGGCTAGCTCCCTATCATTTCCGTTTGTTTTAGAGCAAAGTTTTTAAGATTCAGGTTTAGATTTATTTTTCGGCTTGAACCTTTGTAACAGACAAAACCTCCAATACAGTTCAGCTTATTTTGGTAGTAGTTCCCCTGGGAAAGTAAAGCAGAGTGAAAAAGTAAAGCAATTAGAGATTATCAGTTCCCTTTGTGATTATTCCCTTGTTAACAGAAGGAACAGAACAGCTTGAATGAATGGCATGTATTTTAGCCTAATCTAATTTAGTAGAATTTCAAATACAATTCTGTATTACCTCTAATCATCAATACATAAACTTATAATTCTAAATTATAAGCATGTAAACATTCTAGAAAAAATATGGATTGAATCTTCTAAAGTTAGATTTTAAATAACAGAATCTTAAATGCATTTGTTATTAAAAGCATAGTACCAAAATTAGCAAACAGATATCTATAGAAGTGGGCAGATATAATTTACAAATATGCTTCCTCCCTCCTGTACCTCAAAAAAATCGTACACAGAAAGAATTAAATTTCCGTAATTTCATCTCATCTTTCAAAATAAAGTTATACTATTAAATTCAACTCCCAAAATAAACTGTGCTTAGCATCCATGAGTTAATTTTTTTTAAGTTTTCCATTAACTGAATGTATATTGAAACAGAAGCCTAAGGCATAAACATTATAACTACAAATGTAAAATTTTACCTTATTTATTTTTATATTGTAATGCAAGTAATAAAAAAGTACAATGCATTTTGAAAGTATTAATTGTTTTGGAAATACTTGAATTTGTTTATTCACTGTATATTAATGTAATGGACTTTCATTTTACTGTCATGTACAAAAATCAAAGAAAAAGGTTTTTAAAAATATGCTTTAGACATTGTAAGGAGTAGTGTATATATAATATATCATCTAATAAAGCAATGGTTTCACATTTTATGTATGTATTTTGTGAGAGAAGCTACATGATAGTTCAAATTTTAATAGAAGACATTCATATGCAGTGTCTGTTATCTGAAGAAATATTTAAAATTTAAATTAAAATTCCATTTAGGTCAGAGAGAACAGTTCGTAATGTACAAATAACAATTTTTGTGTGTAGAGAAATAATATAGATTAAAAACAATCATTTATCTAGTTAAGCATAAATACCAGTTTTGATTGGGAAATAAAATCTTTCACTGTCAACTAGGGTAAACTTTAAAAATGATCAGATTATGTGCTTTTATTTCCTGCCTTAAAAATTAATCAGAGTATTCTGAATAAAAATATTTCCTCAATTATTTGGTTTGATTCATACACATATTAAACCTCTTCCTATACCAGGCACTCTCTAAGTTTAATAGTGTCATTCAAGTGGCTCATAACACATGAAAAAAATGTGTAAGACAGTGAAATGTCTCTTTATAATACAATTCAGTTGATATTTGAAACAGAAGAAAAATACCAGAATTTACCAGAGTAGACCAAGAGGGAGAAGGAAGTAATATTTGGAAAGGAGAATTTGGTAACTTTAAAGATTGTCATAAAATTTCCATATTTTCAAAAGATTGTATGGAGAGGAGAGAAGACGTGATTGGAGTGGTACAAAAAATGATGGGGCAAAAGGCTAACTATATGTGGAGATGTGCATGTAATTTAGGTGAAGTAAACTCATGATATGCTGAGGAGTTCAGGTTTTTGTCAAACAGATAATAGAAATCCAACAACACATTTGACTGAGCATAGTTACATGAACAAATATCTTGTATTTGATGCATATGACATATGAATAGGAAAACCACTTAAGAGTGGAAGATTATAGAATGAACATATGAACTAAGGTTATGGTAAGGAGGCTGGAGTGGAGAGAAAGGAATGACGATAAGAAACAGAGATGTTGTTTGGGACTTAATAGAGATTTAAAGATTTACCAACTATGAGTGTTTTCTTTTTGTAGTTGTGCAGATATATTGTCAGTTTGTTTCTTTCTCTCTCTCATTGTCTCTGTCTCTCTCTTATCTAAATGTATTATTAAGATTATTATAATGTGGCTCCCAAATTGGCAGACACTCAAAAATAAAACTTATTGTTACTAGTAAATAAAATTATTAAACTTGGCAGTTCACTTTAAATAATAAGGAAATAAACAGGAAAGAATATAAGCTAAAACTAATTTTTCTAACTGAGGATACCTGGTAAACAGTCAGGAGAATGAAATGACCAGTAGAAAATACCAACTAAGCTGATAGGTAGAATCTTCTACAGCTCAGGAGAGACACTTGTGTCTGAGATAAAGAATTGGTAGTCATTAGCATTCAATAAAATCAAATTTGAAAAAGTTTCTTGGGAAAGCATGAGCTAATAGTTTGAGTCCCCTAGATGCTATGTGTTTAGAAAACAAAGATTATAAATGACTCCAAATATACCCCTCTTTTAGGAAAGTTTCTTTGTGAAAAAATTGTTTATTATGCACCTGCTTAAGAATGAAATCTCAGATGCAAGCTTTTTAAATACTATAGTCAATATTATATAATTTGTTAATTATATAATTATATTTTAATGGAACTCTGAATAAACTATTCCATTATATGCCTACATGTACAAATTTAATAAAATAATAAATGACTAATGAATTACTAGATATCTTATTGAATACTATCTTGAATAGTTTATATGCTTTTATTTTCCTAAGTTTGTCCATTTTCACACATACATGCACACATACACATATGCTGGGAATTTAATGGAATAGCACTGAACATATGTCAATTTGGAGAGAATTGGTATTTTAATAATATTGAATCTTCCAGTCCATGAACATGGAACGATATTTTCACTTATGTAGATCCTTACTTATTCTTTGCAATGTTATGCAATTTTTCATGTTGAAGGCTTACATAGTATCATCAGACTTATTTGTAAAGGATTTGACATCTACTGATATAATTACAAACGTTTTCTTTAAAATGTTATTCTCCTATTTTGCTAGTGTAAAAACTCAAATTTTTTTTATTAAAAAAGTCATGTCACATAAATTGGCTAAATTTAATATTTTGTTGATAGATTCTTTTTCATTTTCTACATACACAATTTTATTATCTGAAAATATTAATAGTTCTCTTTTCTGTTTTCAGACTTTATGCTATTTTATTTTTACTGTGCTTTTTTTAACTAAAATGTTCAGAAGAATAGTTACAAGTTCTTGTCTTCTAACTTAAGCTCTTTAGGTCATCTTCTCCAGAGCCTAACTTTTTCTCATTCCTCTACTAAAAGTTTGTGTTCACTACTCCATAAACATTATTTTCCATGTTATAACACTGTATAGTCTCACATAGTGTTCCAATTACCATTTTGCCTTCGTTTATTTCTTCAGAGTAAAATGGTTCTTGTGAAAGTAAAAGGGTCCTTTCCACTTGTCACCAACTACCAGACATGGAGAATGGGATTTTATATTGAGAGGCAAAGACATTTTAGTTAAGATATCAATAACTTGGAAGTTTGAAGAACTGTGTCTCAAATAAACATCCCATTCCTAAATTGTGTGAGGGCTTTCTAAGCAGGAAAATAAAAGAGATTGCCTGAAGGGATTCAGGAAAGATTGTTTTGGACAAGGAGGGGCTAGCTGATGTGCACCTAGGGCATTTTTTTGTTGTCATTGATGTTTGACAAGAGATGTTAGCACTTTGCTTCAGTTTTGCTTTGAGTCTGATTTTCTTTTTTTTTTTTTTTTTTTCCCACAAGCAATAAGATTGATTCTAAGCAAATATCAAGAAAGAAAATACAAGATTGTTAGTTCTGTTAGTCATTGAATTTGTAAAGTCTCCTTCACTTAGAGTGTTTCTTTTTCCATCTTGTAATTAAAGATTCGATGTCTAGAATAGAACTTGATACAAAATGTGTTTGGAAACTTCTAGTGAAAGAATTAAATGGAAAACATTTTGACAAGTGATATGTTTCAAAGGAAGTTCCCAAAATTTGTATATCCCCTTTACTTTATGTTTTGCAGAAATCTCATTAAGAGCAGAGTCAATTTCTTAATCCCTTCCCTCTGGGTTTAGCCTAGTGACTTGTTTTACCTAATGCAACATTATAAACAGCATTTACACAGAAGCTTGATAAGAGTTTACAACTAGGGCTTTCTCTTCTAGTGTTATTGATCAAGGTTCCCATTGTGCATAGTTTTTATGGGATTATATATTTAAGTACTTGCATAAACAGAAGAGTTCCTGAAGCATTCTTTACCTGAGACTTCTTTCCAATCAGGTAAAATCAATGGCAAGTATAAAATATAATGTAAACACAAGAATCTGTCTAGAAGGATTATGAATTTGAACCAAACGCTGGAAGGATTGCAGATTGGTTATAACCCATGTTTTCAATGGTATAACCTAAGTGATATATTTGATTTTTTCTCTAAAAATATCCCTGTGTTATCAGATTCCCAAGCTTTAGTTAGCTAATGTTACAATTATAAATTCTATATAATTTCTCTGATTTGGGAATGCCACGCACTTTGTGGTTTCTATGAACTTAAAGTGTATGACCGAAAGGCAGAACATGTCCTGTACAAGATCACTTTGGATACTGTACAATAGGTGCTGGAGAGAAGTTCCCATCAAAAAAAAAAAAAAAAAAAAAAGGAAAAAAAGGCTGTAGTTACCTTCATATGCCCAGAAGTTGAAAAGAAAATCATGCTTATATAAAATTGTACTTGCCTGGGGCAAGGAAACTTGAGAAGATAGGGATCTATTTAAGGAAACTGAATAGTTGACAAAAGAGAAGGAAGAACTTTCAGGATCTATAAGATTTACAGACAAGAAGTCACACTGTCCCAAAGCTAACCAGGTCCATTTTCCATCTTTCTCCAAATGAGTCTACTTTTTAGAGAATGAAGAAAAATAGCCTGCTGATGGAAATAAATGTGAACTCAGAGAATATAATAAGCAGAAGGAGTAACCACAGGCAATTCCCCATCCAAAGAAGGTCAAGTTCAAGAATATGGAATGAATGCTAGTTTTAATTTGCAATTTAGATTACTACCTGGAATTGAGAATCCTAATTCCTCAACTAGGTTTCTGTTTTAGTTTAAAGTTAATGCAGATCTCTCAGTTAACCAAGGATAAGAAGAAAAGCTGTCACACACATTTTGGTTCTTATACAGGATATTATTATCCCAATTGAATAAAGTGTAAAGGTGAGATAGAAAATACGTTAAAATTGCATCACAAATTAGCTTTTCCAATACAACACAACATTGTAATTTTATACAGTTGAGTCTCAAAAATGAAATTATTTTGCTTGTCACTTAAAAATGGGTTACTAGTTTTATGTTTTCAAATATTTTGTCTAAGAATAAAACATTCATGTTATCCATTTCTCTATGAGTATGAGAGAAAATGAAAGCGACTCCATAAATATCTCCAATAAGTAAATCATATTCTAGACTTGTCACTTTCCTGATTGAGCTTCCATTGTAATTTAGCATTGCTGTTTTGACCCTCTCATCCCTTTGTGGACAATCATAGAGAATTGTGGGTACTGAATAAGCTCAGAAACTATCAATGGCATTACTAGAACTCTCCACCCCTTTCAAGGAAAAACCTACCCCCAAACACCTTTAAGGTTTCCATTTCCTGATCTTCCCAACTCTGGTTTGAATCATAGGTGGCTAATTCAGCATTGGAGTACCAGTTTCTTTCACTAATTACATGCTGGTTAATGCTGTCAATAAAATGCAATAATGAGAGATTAGAAGAATCAGAAGAAAAGAGCAATAAGTTTATTTATTCCACATTCTTCTGACTCTAATGAGAACAACGTAACCGGCAGTGGCCTGATCGCCTACTTGGTCCTATTTTCAATGGGCAGATTACGTTTCCATCATCCCCACTGCCTACTGTCACAGCTCCTTCCATGGTCCCAAACTCTATCAAAATCACTTTTATCTTTTGAATTGCCTCATCATAGTATTAAGCTTTAATATTTTCATTATAAATAGAGCTCCACACTAATGTTACCATGTGTGATGTAGCCTTCGTAGGATTCTTGGTTTTGGGGAAAAAGATGTACCTCAAGACACTCATGTGCATAACAGTTGCACCAGGACTCAGTGGTAATCAAGTAGTGACGCTTATTGGCAAAGTGGTAAAGTGAAAATAAGGGTCAAAGTGGCAAAGTGAAAGTGTGGAACAGTAGGCAAAGTAAAAGCACAACCTCAAATTTGAGGGTGGTTCATTTCCAGAGGAGCTGACCCAGAGTTCTAGGGGTTTGAACCTTTACAGGACTCTGACTAAACTCCATGTCCTTGACTTCACCTATTGGCATTTCTGGCTCAGCCTAGGGGTGTTTTGAGGCGGGTTTTTCCTGGAAAGCGTTGAAGAGTTCTAGTAATGCCATTGATGGTTTCTGACCTTATGCAGTACCCACAATTCTCCATGATTGCCTTCAAAGGGGTGAGAGGGTCAAAACCACAATAAAAAATGTATTACATTAAGTATATAATGAGCATGCTTCAGCAGATGGTGAACCTTGCTCCTTCTGCACCTGCTTTGCAAGTTTGTAAGGTTCTGCTCCAGTTCCTCTTTTCTAAGATCATTGCTACAAGTAGGTCTATTGACCTTTAAACTGATTGGTGGAAGTCCCTTTCTGCAGCTTGCCTGTGGCCCTATTTGCACTGACGTCTACGACTTTTTCAGCCAGCTTCTGCATGTCCTTCTCTTCACTCCTCTACTCTCTCGCTCTTTACTCCTTACTCATGTTTATCTGCTTCCTAACACTAACACCTCTTATTGAATTACTTAACCTAAACTTTGTTTCACTGAAGAAACTCTGACTCCTAATACTATTGTCAATAACTGGGGACTTTATTTAGAGAATAAATGTTAGTGTGGTTTTAGTAATACATATAGTCTGAATAATAATTCAGCTTTATCAACTTTTTTGCACACTTTGGTAAAGAACTTTAAAGATAGTTTTAAAGAACTTTTGCTATATATAATTCAATATTACGATACTTGAGTAAAAGGCCAGAACTATTATACATTTTGATGAATTTAGCTAGTGTCAAAATAAAAAAAAAAACTGTTTTATTTCTGCTTCTATCCTTGAAATTTAGACGTTTATTTGGCTCAATTATATATTTGTCAAACTGGTCTTATTTCATGTGCACTTAAATGATATTTTTTGCTAAGACGTTCATTTTAAATTATTTTGGATCTTTACTTAACTTTAATTTATATTTTATTCAGATAGAAATTTCTTTTTATCCAATCTTAAACTTTTATCTGTTAATAGGGATATTAATATATTTACATGTATTATGACTGCTAACACTATCGTATGTTGTTTCTACACCACACTCAATTATTTTTCTATTTTAGATGCTTTTTAGTTGTCCTTTTTTTGCTAGATTAAAAGTTTTGTTTATTGTTATATTTATGTATTCTAGGGTTTTATAAATCATATATAAGAGAGTAGATTAAAGAGAGTAGATTAAAAATGTGATTCTAGGTTTAATTACATACACTCTTCCCTACTACACCAATATTTTCATGTGCATTGAAGAAAATGAATATAATCACCTTAAATACCATTTTACTTAACTTTAGTAGCTTCATTTCATGTGAACAGGTAACAAAATCTAGAACAATTAAAAAAACAGAATTTTTTTTCTGAAACAATTGTAGAAAAGATGCATTTATACAAAGCTTAATAAAACAACCAAAGTAAATAAAGGATGTATGACCATTTAGAAATACAGGGTGCCACCTAGACTTGTTTTCAAAGGAATACAGATACTTGACATAGTAACAGATATTGTTTTTAAAAAGAAGGAAACTACTGTACCAAATGACTCTTTAATCCAAGAGGTAGTTAGTATAACTAAGATATAATCTGAAAGATCTAATGAAGTATTTCATCCTAATAAAACTACATGTTATGATATATTTTTTAAATATATTTTTAAAAAGTGAGTCAATATTTTTCTCTTCTCAGGATGATGTGGGAGTACTGTGTTTCTGGTGAAGTCATAGGAAGATTCAAGGAAGGCAGTTTGGTACCATAATAATTAGCAAATTAAGAAATCTGGTTATATTCCCAGTTATCTGTAATAGACACATAACTCTACAGTTTTGCTTCAAGCTATAAATTCCAAAAGCTGTTGTATGTTTATATTCCTATAATTTTCTATGACAAGTAAATATGGTAACATTACATTGAAATTTATGCTACTTGAGACTTTGTAGACCAGGGATCCTCTGACATCTATAAAACCCAGTAGTTGTCATAACGCTTTGGGAATTAGTTCCAGTTGCTTTAAATATCAAACCCTAATGGTTGAATATCAAATTAATTTATAGACTCTATAATAGATTTTTAATACCTTCTTTCATATTGAATCTAAGTAAAAAATTATAACAACATAAAAATTGAATCTACTTAGAAGTAGAAAACTCTAAGTTAAATTAGAATGGAGAAACTCGTTTTAGTTTGATTTTCTATTTGTCACTATTTACATTTATTCATTATAATTGCACATTTATAAACTATACTATTCCATGCTTGACTGAGTTCCTTTTAAATTTACGAATTTCTTGTAGTCCTTTATGTTACCTCAATAGTGCTTCTACTGCTCGTCAACTATTTAGACCTGTTGCATTATAGTAATCTTTACACATCTTTCTTCTCCATTAGAACATAAATTCAGAGACACTTTCATGTTTGCGCACCTGTTGCCTGTGATAGATTAAACATGAATGTATGTTGGCTGAATAAGCTTTCCTCATCCCCAAAAAGCAAAAATACTTCATTATAGGATGACTTACCTAAGCTAAAGTGCAGAAGCAAATACAAATCAGGAACATAAGAAGAAACTTTTCTGACTTTTCATTTTCACAATTTCCAATTCCTTCTTGGCAACTGTGATCTTGTTATTCACATCTCATGACCTGTAGCATAAGATGATGAGGAGGACCTATGATTATGTATATTATTTAATTAATACTAAACTACATCTTGATGACTATTACTAGGTTACTAATTTTATGTTATTTGAAATAAATAAGTATATTCATATTTGGGTTATTTACTTGAATAATATTCAAGCAATATGCATGAATTTAGTTGAAAAGACCAAGTTTAACAAGTTTAATAATATCTGGAATATTTCCCATCAAATTTCTCTGTTGCCCTTGAAAGTGTCACTTTTTTTTTCATTCAGACATATTTCTCTGCAAATAGGGGCAAGAGGGAAAAGTACATGAAATGCAAGCTTCTTTGACTTTTTTTTCACCAATGTGTTTATGTAGGGTCACTTTAAAACACCTTCCTAGGACTCAACTAGACACTTATGATACTTAAATAGTTAAAAAGTTCAATTTCAGTAATTTAATCTTCCCTAATGTTAAATCAAACCTCTAGAGAAACAATATATTTAAACGCAGTACAACTGTAGCTGTGGTCATTATTTAAGGTGCATAAATTTAAAGAGCAAATTCAAGACATACCATAAGCTTCTGATTATGTTGCTTAACAAAACCAAGAATAGAGTCTATTCTAGCACAAGTATACTTTAAATTGAACACCTAAAGATTAGTTTTCAATTAGGCCTCTACTAAGTAAACTCAAGCAAAGTTTTCACATTTCACCTGAAGTTGTTTACACATAGTAAATTGATATGATTTAATATGAGTCACAAAAACAGATACCATGAATAAATCAGTGAACCTGAAATTTATCAGTAGAAAAATTAAGTAGCCCCAGTTAGAAAATCAACTTTTTTTTTTATTCTTTTTTGGAAGCTATAGGCATGGTTTTCAATCTAGTAAGGATGACTAAAATGGTATTCTCTTTCCAGAAAGAGTAATACTGTTTCAAGAAATTGCTATAGTTTGTGAGCAGTAACTGCATTGCAATTGAGAGTTCTAGGTATATTGTTCAAATGATCATTTAATTTGTAGAAAAATATGGAATGAAGAGAGATAGAAAATATGGAAAGTCTCTGTTGTAGAAATTTTTTGCATATGTTACTAACATTATCTTGTATAATTTAATTATTCAACAACCCTGTGAGATGGATATTATAATTCACAACTTTCAAAGAAAATAAATCTTGAAGTTCAAATACTTACTTAAATTAATGTAACTAGTAAGGTAACAAAACCTGAATTAAACTTAAAGCCATATGTTTCTAAAAGCTACCTTTTTCATACAGACTGCATTTACTGTATATCCTCTGGAGCATAATGTAAAAGTGCATAAATATAATACCTTCAGATTTAGGGTTTTATTTTTGAAAAAAAATCTGTCAGCTAGTAATTATATACATAAATATCCATTGAACTATGGTTGTTTGGGGTAAAGGAATATTACTTCATATAAGGGCAGATCATATTTCTTCACATGTGAATTTTATGCTACAAAGAGGACTGGGGATGTGGGATATGAATTTCTAGTCAGAGAGAAGATATGTAAGCAAGGACAATGAGATGGAAATAAAAGAGGCCAAAGTAATGAAAAGTAACCAATTTTACCCATGCACAGGATAATAATAGGATGGTGGGAGTCAGAGGACTGAGGATGAGCTTGGACTTTAAGTCAGCAGTTGCATGGTCAGTTTGGAGCTACAAGCTTATTGAAAGGAATCCCAGAGCAGTGCCAGTATGAATGTTTGCAGTGCTTCTTTACTCCAAGTAGAGATCAAGCTTTTGGAATCAAGTTTAAGTCCTAATTTACTTTTAGATTTATTTACTGAAAGCCTGGCACTAATATCTTTTCTATGAAGGAAGAGCTGCAGACTAGAATTGCCCTGTATCCATTGGTCTGAGCAAGACCGTCCTTGACCAAGACAGCTGGCTGCCCATCAATCTGCAGGACATTATTATACCAGCCCAGAGGACCCAGCACCATGTCTCCTACACACCAGGTATGCCACAGCTAGCTCTTGAATTCTTTCTTTTTCATAATGATTAGGAGGATGTGTATGAGTGCAATTTGATCATGAAGCACTAGGCAAGGGGAAGAAGCTGTAATCTTCCCCTGGATGTAAACGAAAGGAAAGTGAGGCTTCTGAGAAGTTTCTCCTTAACTCAAGTTCTCCAAATACATTTTGATAAAGAAGTTAGTCTCAAACTTGTAAAGTGTATTTTGATTATCACATTCTTTTATCTTTTAGTCAATTATGTGTTGATTCTTCTTACTGAAAATAAGATAAAAACAAGATAAAGTCAGGAAGTGTTCTAAAGGACTTGTAAAATAAAAAGTCTGGAATAGTAAATGAAATTTAATATTATGCAAAGTGCCAAAAACTTCTTGGAAAAAATGCAATAATCACGAAGTATAATGACTCTATAATAGAACAATAAGGGAAAACATGATCATTACAAGGTCATATATGCTAATTTTAATAAAAAAAATGTCTGAACACAGAACATGTGTTATCCACCAATTGTACCCTGTGACTAGGTTAAATATTCTACACTTGACTCCTGATATTTCAGGAATTTTTTGAATTATCAAAATGAAAATAGGTTTATCAACTGTAGGAAAAGGAAATGTACTTCTAATCCAAGAACGATCTGTGTCAGAAGTAAAATAGTTCTGGATTATTTCCAACAATAACTTCTTGCTACTATATAAAGCTTTCTTCTGGTTTTGTTCTAAACAGAAAGTATGATCTGAACCTTTTGATAAATGTGCAGTGCTCCTTTATGAAGAGAAAATAATCATGAATAGTTATAAGTGATTACATTCTGGAGAGAAGTGAGCCTGCAGATAACTAATTTTGCTTTGTTATTTGTGCACCTCATGCCCTTTAATTTGTTAGGTAATATAAACAGGCCACATATGCAAAATACACCTATTCACAAACTCTGTTCAAAATATAGATAAACATATAGCAATACAGATAAGAACAGAGTCAGGTTATTTTATAATTGTCTGAACATTAAATATATGTGCATATTTCTTTAAAAGTTCATAAATTTTTTAACATTACATAAAATGTAGCTATACTATTTGTTATTTAACTGAATGTTCCTTTTATTTAAAATGTCACTGATTCCTGAAGTAAAAGTTACCAGGTTTAAATTCCTAACCTTAAATTCCTTATTTCCAGCTCTCTTGGGAAAATATAATGTGAACTCTGTGTATAAATATCTGTGACTACATATTTTTTTTATAATTCTACTTCTCTAAAACTTCTATTTTGTATGCAAAGTTATATAAATCTTTGTCTACAGCAACAATGAGAGCTTAACAATATATTGTAGTAATTTTGTTTTAATGTTCAAAATACCATTTGTGATGATAATAGCCCAGGTGACTTGTTTAACCTATGCCAAGCAGTAAGTCCTTATTTGAATTATTCACTTATCCTTTTTTAGAACCCTGTGAGATAGGTATTATTTAATCACTATTTTAAGGATGAGTAAACGAAGGCACTGGTTAAATAACATAGAGGTTAATGAGGTAACTTGTTGAGCCAGGATTGAAATACAACCTAGCAGTAGAACTGGAGTTCTTAACCACCACAAGAGTCTGCTTATTATTACATTGCTATGAAAACCAGGCAAGTCTTTTAAAAAGTTTTATTGGAAATAAAATACAAAATGTGTAATTGATTACTAAAGTGGAGATTTTCTGCTCAATATTTTTCATCACCAGCTGATGCTATGCCACTCATGAAGAAATAAATGTTTTCTGAAAAAATAAATTGTAGGTCAAATTCAGAAAGACTTCAATCATGTTTCTCCTACCTTTTAGTTATGTAGATTATTTGTACATGTCTAAGCCTCAGTTTCCTTGTCTGTAAAGTGAAAATGACAACCACTGACTCTACATCCCAGGACTGCTGTGAGGAGTTTGAGACAAACCATTTGTCACTATGACTGGCATGTTTTTAAGTGGTACTGTTATCATATGTTAATAATCATGTATTTCTAAAGTCAGGTTTTAGAAAACAATGGATCAACTTTGGATTTCTGTGGCTGTTATTAACTTGCCTATAGATGTTAGTTTACCCTAATTATCATAATCAAGTCAATATTTTCAGGTCATTTTAAATGAAGAGAATGGAATTCCCACATACTTCTGTTTAAGATCAATTTCAATTCGTCTTGATCATATTTGTGCTTCTAATTTAATTACGCTAAATGTATTAGAATTTATGGTTTGCAGTGGTCAGAGTATAAATAGTGCTCAGGTCCTCAAAATATTATCCCGGTGGTTGTAGTAGTTACAGCAGTGACCAGAGCAGGGCAACACTGATTCGTTTGTCTCCTGCATATTGCATAAGGACATTATAAAAGCAAATGTAATTATTATAAATGTATTTATAAATATTAAATATTTAGTGGATAATGAATATGTATTTTATGCATAAATATCTCTTACACAAAAAATTCATGTCTATAAAGGGAATGCTTAAACTTGCAAGTATTAAATGAAATATAAATTTCTTTTATAAATATTCTTCTAGTGAAAACCAGCTCTTTAAATATTATTTGATTCATTCTAATACTTTTCTCAGAAATGTTCAAAGTTAATACAAGATAAAATCATCATTCTGCAATACTGCATCTCGTTTTTCCCTTTTCATCAAATTTTTTTTACTTTGATCATCAAAGACAACCTTTGAAGGCTGGTTAAACTCTCATTCATTTCCCCCACCCCCCAACCTTCCATGTTGCAAGTGTCTAGTTGTAGATAAATCCTGTATTTTCCGTTATCAACAATATGCTTTGCTATCCCTCATAATATCATTTCCTCTAATGCTTCCATACTCTTTTCTCTTTGGCCAGTAATTCCAGACCTTTTTTAGATTTGTCTATATACTTGATTTTTCATTTTTTATTCTTATTTAATCATGTTCAACTTTGATCATATAATAACATATAATAAACTAGGTTACTTTTGAGAAAAACAATCTAGAGAGACTTACCATATGACTAAATTGAGTTTAAATATTTTTAATTAAGGTTAAAAGACAAACCTTATTTCAGGTAACTATATATATATATATATATATATATATATATATATCCTTCTGAGTGTATTCTTCAAATCAGAATCTTGACTTCAGAATCTTGACTTCTATATTGACTAGATCCAGCCAATGTGTCTCTCCATAGAGAACATTTTCTGGAAGAGTGATCTAATTTGAGACTTTGTAAAGAAAACAAAACTATTGATTGAAATCATTGAATTCACATTATATAATAAGAATATTTGATACTTTATCATAATTAGCTTAGGTTTAGTGATATTCAGCAAAATACATGTATTTCATTAATATATCTTCACTGAAATGTTTAGGGGTGAAAATCTAAACTGAGGAGGAATTTTAGCATAACTGAAGCTCTTTAGCATATGGATTAAGAACAGAAATTTAAAAATAAAAAAGAGAATAGAGATGCATCCTATCTCTACTAGGAATTATAACTGAACTCCTTAGGTATGTTAATTTACCATTTCCAATTTGCAGTTTCCTAATATATAAGGTATAGATAAAAGCAATATTCTCATAGGAACTCAATGAGCAATTAATATATTAATATAAGGATACAAATTGTTAGAGGATCGGGATTAATTGAGTCTAATACATTCCAAATGCTGTTACATGACATCTTGTTAATGCAGGTAAAATCTGAATTCCTTTTCTAGGTTTCTTGTAACTCTCACATCCATCCATTGTAAATGGATATCTGTTCTTCCTCTCTATTCATTCCCCTTGGTTCTCAATTTTTATCTGAAATCATTGAAAGTCCAGACTTTCAATCAATCACCAATTGATGTCCATAAGTTTTTATTCTCTAGAAAATTTCCTGAAATAAATTCTGCCTCCAGTTTTATTTATAACAATGGTTTATAATCTATAGTATGAGAACTCATTAATTTATATATTAATTTCCACGAGACATTTTGAGTCTGGGGCTTACCTCAGCTGTTTCTCTTTTGTGGTGCAGATAAGAATGAGAAAAGCTGTTTTTGAAGTCTTTTTCATTGGTTTGTTCATTTATTGATATTTATGTTTTCATTTTGCATGTTCATGGTTTCTTAGTGATTATGAATTGGAAAAAACTTTCATGGAAATGAATTTTATATTTCTTATAATACTTTGTAAGTCTTTTTTTTGCCTGCAATTAATGATAAAGCCAAAAGTGCCTTTGAAAGTACAATAGGTCTGCCCTGGTAGAGCAATGGTTAAGCCAATGATTTCTGAAGGAGCAAGCCACATGGAACAAACAGCGTGAACAACTGAAAATGTAAATAAATAAGTAAAGAAGCTTCTTCAGTCTCTTTCTTCCTGCCTCCCTGTGCATTTGCCTTCATTCCTGCCTGCACATTTCCTCAAAAAAAAAAAAAAAAGGGATACTAGAACTGCATATTTTTATATCAAGGTCAGTTTTTCAATACAATGACCATGAAAAGTACTTATTTCTATTATGTGTGCTTTTCTCCAAAGTCTAATGAACTCTATTTGAACATAAACTGTTTTCTTTCTATTTAAAAGTTAATTGTGAAGAGAAATCATTGTTTTTAGTAACATCTTAGTTAATATAAAATCAAGTTGAAAGTGACCTCTATTAAATTAAATGTGAGAATTTTACTAACAAATAACAATGCTTCAGAAAAATAAGAAAAAAGGAAAGTAGACTTTATTAATCTTAATGTTAAGTTAAAATACTTACGTTTTGTAAGCAGAGAAAATCTAAACCATTTAAAAAATGGAAAGTATATTGACTTTATAATATATTTGGCAAATGTATAAAATATAAATATATGTCATAAGAATAAATATGAGAATTAAAATATAAGATGTTTTAAGAATGAAATATAAAAATAAATTTGTATACAATATTCAAGTAATTACTTAAATTTTAGGATAATTTATAAATGCAGATTTAATTCTACATAGTAAAAATTTATACATTATAAATTTCTAGTAACCATGATAATATTTGAACATATATAATGCATGCAAATATATATATATATATATATATATATATGACATATATACCTAAGGATGTCAATTATTGTTTCAATAAGCATTTTTTTAACTGTGCAATATAATTTTCTCTGACTAAACCTTACTAAATAATTCTTATTGACCTTGGCAGTTCTAAGTAAATAATAAGAAAAAAAGTGAAGTGATTGATTCTTTATGCAATGTTAATATAAAAGCTTTTTTTTAGTGAAAAATATTATACCAGTTTGTATTATTTAGTAAACACTAAGCATTTTGGCTAAGGGGCAACATGATATCAGTTTTTGTTCTGTGTGCTGATTATTGTTATGTTGAACTTGTGACTGTCTAAATATTAGCTCCAGGAGATAGGTGGAGCTTACTTTACAGAGAAAGTCTCTAATAACAAGTTTTTGTTTCCATTTACCTCTTTCTTATTGAACTAAAATGAAGAATGTTCAGCTCCATGACCTCCTGGGCTCTGTGACATTTCTGTCTTTTTCAAAAATTAATTAGTGAATCAAAGGCTGAATCAGCCTTCTTCCAAGCAATTTTCCTGCTCTTCAGAAAGTTAACTTCTCTACTCTCATTATCAATGTCCTTTGCCTTGTCAGCAGCATTTAAAGCATTATCCATTATTTCTGCATCACTGGCACAATATCAGTGGGAGGGGTGAGACCCTCTCTGCAGATCTGAGCCCAATGGCAGGGTTAATCAGAGTGGTAGGATCAGGGGTGTCAAACAATCTAACATGGAGACGATCAGGATTCTGGGTTGAGTTATGAAGTGCTGATAGTATCAAAGAGATGGAGAGCTGTCAGTAGCAGCTGTAGCAAGCAGTGAACACCAGAATATTGGATACAGGAATTAGGCTACAGAAATTATTTCTAAAAAAATAAAGATCTTGTAAATTTGTTAATAATAAATAAAATCGAAACCTATTTAAAGACTAAGATTAGGGCGAGAACCTCAGTTAAGGTTCATAGAATAGAATGGTGTAGGATCATTGGAAATGATTAACATCTGGGAAAAAGTTGTCTGATGTCTTTTTTATCCTGCCAATCTGTTTGGGGCTTCTCTAAATATGAGTTTCACTGATTGAATAATCTGTCACATGTGTTCTCTTTGACCTTCTAAATGGTACACACTTGTTTTGTACCACCTCTCACTGCCTTTACTACCAAATCAATATTTGTTACTACTACACACTCTTTCTCTACACATCACATTCTAACTACTTTATTTCAAGATGTTTTAAAAGATGAAAATTGTTCTTGGCATTATTATTCACATATAATCCTAGAAACAGTAACAAGTGAAGATTCTTTTTTAAAAAATTTTATTGAAGGAACAGTGCATAAGTTTAAGCTGTGCAATGTAGTCAATTAACCTCCGCATGTAGTATATTAAGTTCAACAAAGCCATCCAATTCCAGTTCTCTCCATCACGTAATTAACCCCTCTAAAACAATTTGCCCGCCCCCCATTCCTTTCTGGTAGCGACTAATTTGGCCCTATCAACTAAAAGCTATTTTTGTTAGAGTTGGCTCATTTGTTTGGTTTGACTGTGTACCATTTATGAGTGAAATCATATGTTAGTCATTCTCCTTCTGATTTATTTCACTGACCAAAATTCCCTTAGGTCTATGTATCTTGTTGCAAATGGAAGGGTTTCATCTTTTTTTAATAGCTGAGTAGTATTCCATTTTATATATATATATACATATATATATATATACATATATATATATAATACCACATCTTCATACTTTCATCTGCTGATGAAAAATAACTATTGGTCTTTGTTATTATAAATAATGTTTCATAAGCATGAAATGAAATTTGTGATCTTGTGCTTTCTGGGTAAATACACAGAAATGGGAAAATGGGATTTATGGAATTTCATTTTTGATATATATATTAAAAAATGGTGTAGGCAAGAATGAAGATGATCAGGCAAGCAGATAGGAAAAGAGAGAAAGAAGAAGCATTTTGTTGTTATTTTTATTTAGTTGGTCACACTGAATTGTTTCCCTCCAAACCCAGGACTTGAATCCAGGGGTATGTGGCCTGCACTCCTTTTGAGGTGAGTGATCTAAACACTACTCCACCAGGGCATACTGACTTATGGAATTTCTAGTTTCAATTTTTGGGAGAATCTCCTAACTGCTTTTCATAATTGCTTCACCAATTTATTTTCCCATCAACAGTGTATATGAGCTTCCTCATCTCAACATCATCCCCAATAATTGTTTCCAATCTTTTCAATAGCAGGTATTCTCTAGGTAAGACATGGTATTTTGATTTGTATTCCCTTAATAACAAGAAATAAGGAACGTCTTTTCATGATCCTATTGCTCATCTGTACATCTCTTTGGAGAAGCACCTATACAAATCTTCTATTTTGTTGTTGAGTTTTACGAGTTACACACTTGGGATATTAATCCTCTGTTCAGTGTACAATTTGCAAATATCTTCTATTCAGTAGGATAACTTTTCTTTTTGATGATAATTTCATTTGAGATGCAGAAACTTTAATTTGATGTAGTCCCATTGGTTTATTTCAACTTTTAGTTGCCTTGATATTGGAGTTGAATTCCTAAAGACATTGCTTAGTTCAATGACACTAAGCATATTCACCTGTATTTGCTTTCACTTTAACTTTTAAACTAATTAGCATAAAACTTGAAATTCATTAAATGTAGAAAGTTATACATCTAATAAATACATAAAACATGTAAATTTCCATGAAAAATGATAAAATCTGATCTGGGTTGCAATTGCTTTGAAATGAGGGGAGGCATGAGACTGTGAACAAAACAGTGATCTTAATCTTTACAATAGTTTTAAGAAAAAAACATTTGAGACAAATATGGGAAAACATCACTGTTTCCATTTTTGTTTGCAGATACATGGGCTCTTGATTATCTTTCTTTGCAGATTTCCTAAATTTTGAATTAATCAAGAATGTGGGTGAAACAAAAACAGAGATCGAGTGAGGGAAATTTTAATGCTTCCCTCTCCTTATATGTATTTATTCTTAAATTAATCAAATACTGTATTCTGTCCCTAATAATTTGATTTTTGTTTTCCGTCTGTTCTGACTCTTACCACCTGCCCATTAATGATTTTAATTTCTTTCTGTCTCACTCTTTGAAACCCATCTCTGCATAACCCTGTGAATTATAAATAGAAGAGTGACAGAAAACCAGAAAACACAGAACCATGTGCACAAGTCTGGGAGCCCTCAGACAGTCAGGGAACAAATGTAGGATTAGGCGAAATGGTAATCACCTTGGCTACCCAGACTAAAGTATCTGAAAGATGGAGAGTGAGGGCATGAAAAGAAGATCATTGATTGCCTAGAAAAAATGTTACTTTGCCTGAATAAATTAGAAGCAAGATGGTAAACAGCTAGGCATATGTATTTTTGTATGAATATATGTTATTTAAATTAATGAATAATTGACACAATAAATTTATGCAAAATCATTCTCATTAAATCAAATGAAAATTGAACAAAGCAATATAAATTATGCTTTAAGTGGATTGATAGTATTAAATAAGGACAGTGTAAATCACTCTTAACTACCCTCCTTCTGAACATACACAGAAATGTACACATTTCACCTAGGTGGAGAGTATGTCGGAATCTGGGAAGGGAAAGAAAATAGGAAGTGTAAATACATTCTTCAAGTAGTTCTGGAGTCTGCCCTTTTGTCTTCACCATTGAAAATGGCTACATTTAGTATTATTTGCATTTGCAAAACTCGTGTTTGATGGAAAACTGTATGTAAAAACAGTTAAACTGAACTTATTCCTCTAAAATTAAGTAGACAATTCATAAAAATTGCTGTTAGAATACGGTAAGTAATAAATAGACTAATCTCACTGGCATTGTAAAACTATTCAAGGTCTAGATTCCATTCAAAAATGAGTTTTCTGAAAAAGGAATAAAATTATATTATAACTTCATGGTTTAGTCATTCATTTTGATGGACTATAGTAGCTTTCTAATGATGTGTCTGTATTTAAAGTTACAAAATTGTATTCGGGAAATCATAAACCTATTATTTCAATTCATTTGTTTATAAAACTATTTGAAAATTCCAGTTAAGATTGGGACAGAGATGTGACAATTTCTAATCTCCTTTCTAAGACTAGTTTTATAAAAGGGTTCCAGATGAGTCATACATTGAGTACAGGTTTCAGTGGTATTTTTAATGCCTCAGAATTTTAAAAAATGGCCACTTTTTGCATATATATCATTATGATAATCTTTAATAATCTAATTTTCACAAATTTCAATCCTTGTAATTATATCTAGTTACACTTTAAAGTTTATACTTTTTTTCTAATTTCAGTTTACTTATTTTTAGCAAGTTATTTTTAAATATCTGTGTGATAGACGCTTTTTTGTCTCTCAAGTACTATACTCCTTTGATAATAAACTTCCTGGTTGTTAACTTGGCGTAACATACCTTGAAAAAATATTATTATTAGGTGTTTCTACTTTCCTTGGGCTTCCATCATCTTCCTGTTTTTTTGTGGACATTATTCTTTTACAGTCAAATTTTTTCTTTTCATTTTAAAGAAGCACAAATCATATATCAATGTATCTAATCAGTTTTTTCTAATACACTTAGATGTATTTTAACAGTGACTGTGATAATTTATTTTTCTCTCCTATACTTACTGTTCTAAAACTGAATTATTAGACATATGAAAGAAAAATAATTTGCCTGTTTAAAACACGTTGAGACTAAATATTCAACTTTTTCATAATCTGAATTTAAAAGTAGATCCTTTAATGATAATTTTGATCATTACTTAATATTGACTGATAAAGCCTATACAATAGTTTATTAATTGAATTTAACTATCTTATATGTCAGTGAGATGGAAATGTATAAATAGAAGCAGTTTATTGCAACAGAGTCTTGAAAGTTTAAAGTATCTGAATACTTTTGAGAAAAACATAGAGCAATAAATATAAATACACATCTGAATATCATTTTAAAAAAGAAAAGGATAAAGCAGTCTTAATCTATTCTAAAGAGGAATGAGGATCTAGGAAAGAAAATGACATCCATAAAATGACCAAGTCTTTGAAATTCAACTAGTTCCATAGCCTGTATATGAAACAGACCTGAAATAAAATACAGTATCATCACAATGTCAGTTATCAAACCAAAATCAAAAAGAGGTTTCTGCTGCTAGCTGTGGTCTAACACATGCTATTTCTTTACTTCATGTATTTTTCCTGACAATTCTTCTAACTTATTTCTCATGAGAAAAATTGAGTTAAGTCATCCCCAGAAAAGTGAGTCATAGTATCTAAACACACAGGAGTATCATTCCATGGATGAATAAATGAGAGTAGTTCTTTTTCAAACATGCCAGATGCTATACATTTTCTGGAAAGGATCAGGCTTTCAGGTCTTTAGTGAGACTTCCCGCTAAGCTGAACATCTGTTCATAATATATTGTGCACTTGCTAGTAAACCTAAGAATGCTAAGGCAATTAGAACATCTTGATTGTGTTTTCCAGTAGTAGACAGACAAAGGGAGATGTCAAATTGAAGTACTGAATAGGTAAGAACAATCAGTTTCCATTCAAATGTGTACCATGTTGTTTTCCCAATAGCCTTATCAGTTGTTAAAATTTTTCAAAAATATATAATTGACCTATTGCTGTAAGAAAATTAATGTTAGTTCTTTCTTGAAATGAATAAATGAGATGCTGATGATATTTAGAGGAAATGTAATTTTCACATATACAAAAGTATATTACCCCTTTAATTATTTTAATTTCCTTGGCTATTTTGTCTGAATTGTCTCTCTATATTACTGAAATTGTGAAGTAATGAAAGTAATTAGCATTACCTGATAGGACATATGGAATTAATTGCTTTGTGAAATTGATCTTTGATTTAAATATTCCTCTTTATCCATTAGTTGATATCTGGTCATTTACTAAATTCTTTCTTATTTCTACCTACCATATGACCTTGCATTTGTAAATACAACATTAAAAATTCATATAGACTATTGAGAATCTCCAAAGAGGCATTATAATGAGCATGAAAAGCAATCAAGACAATGTATATTACTCACAAATTGAAAAAAGAAAACTGAGGGGTTTTTTAATCTAGTGAAACATAGTCCCCTTATTAAACGTTCTAATTTACCAGTGATACAAATTCAGAAGAGTAAGAATGTATTTATTTCCTTAGGCATTATCTAATTAAGCAAATTTGATTCCATTAATTGAGTCTATATGTGATGAAAATCTGTAAAAATCTGAATAGTCTGAAAAGTTTGGATCATGTTTTTTTATTTTGTAAGGAAAATGTGGTTAAACTTACAGGTACAGGAAATAAAAGCATTTTTTAGAAAAAACTATAATCATAAATAAATCATTATTACTAGATTTCCCATATTATCTTTGAATACCTTTATTGTATTTCAGATATTCATTTTAATTCAAAAAATATCATGATACTCTGCTAAACCTAAGTGCTAATTATGAATTTTTTAGTATTTGTTTTAAATAAAAGAAATGATCACATCCTTAGGGATCAGAATCAACATGATGCATTACTTGGGAAATATGTTTCCGAAAGCATGTTGCACTTTAGCTTCTCAGACTCAGAAAGCAGACGGATCTTCCAATAGTTCTGACCATACCAGACTATGAAACTTAGTCATAGCTTTCATATATTTGTAAGGGAAGAAGTGATTTTTGTTGGAAAAATACAGTTTTACATCCCAACATTCAGTGTAATTTAATAGATGATTCCAGTCTGAATAATATGAAAACAGAGAAATAGAGTTAAAAAAAAAGATTTTATCAGACTCTTGTTTAAACTTATGATTCTCATGAAGTTAATTTAAGAAAACTTAGCAACTGTACAAATCACATGGCTTGGTATGATGTGTGTTTCACACACATTTCCCCAAATGGCTCAATTCAGAGAATACTTGATAGTAACCAAGAGGAAAAGTACAAAATGAATTACTGAGTCTGATATAGTTCTTTACCAGGGTTTTTGCCTAACAGAATTGGTATGTTCTATAACTCAAAGCACTGTTGATAAGATACCAAATATATAATAGTCTATGTACTTAGTGTATTTATATTTCAAACTCAATTGTTTTCATTTTTCAAAGCTAACCCAGTCTTTTTTGTCATTCTGATTTATTCCTATGAGCCAATTATTGACAGTTTGACTTGAAAAAAAGTATAATTCTAAAGACCTTGATATTTTAGAAAGCAATAATTGTAATTCTGTGTTTTTAGTTTAGAATTTACTTTTTTATTATGCTTCTTTCAATGAATAGTTTTATCTTGTATAAAAATAAAAGCTTGATTCATTTAATCTCTGAGTGTGCATTTTTAAAATATAGATTTAACTTTGAAAGAAGAAATTTTTAGGTAATTGTTAGTGCTAAGGTGATTGCAACAGAATTTAGCTTCTAAGAATGAACTCATGTCTCTTTTCTTGGATCATTCAAATAAGAAAGTACAGAGAAAATTACACATAATTCTATTGACCTATGCCTGTGTTGAGTATGTATGAAAAACAGGAAAGAAGTCAAAATGTTGAAATCTGAGAAATGTTCCAATTTAAAAAAAAAGTATCACATCAGTGGTATCAGATCTCATTAGATTTTTAATGGTGTTATTAGATTGTAAGAGGACATTTGCAAGGCATTTCTAGGGGCAAACATTTTTCAAACCTCATAATATGTATTTATTTTAAAAAGTTTGTGAGTTGGAAGAAAATAAACTAGATTAATAATTGAGAATCCAGTTTATTGTTGTATCAAGGTGATCCTGGGCAGAGGTTAAAGTTAAGGAGATTGATTCCAGTGTGAGTGTATGTGGAAGCTTCTGCACACCAACAAGCATTTCTTGAACACCAGTAATGTATTCAAGAATTCAACTTAATTTGGCTTAATTATGGCATTATCTGCCTGGTGATAGAATCAAATTCCAAAGGTAAAGATCTCAGAATCTCAAGACCACCCTCAGCTTTAGACACCAGTGACAAGCTCAGGTGTCACCAATGCTTTTGACCAAACAGCTACAGATTGGAAATTGCTACTAACCTTACAAACCCAGATTGTTACCTGGCTATAGATCAGAGATTTTCAGGGTTCTCTCCTCCTCAGTCCTGATTAATTTGGTAAAGTGGCTCAAAAAACTCAGGAAACACATTTATTCACAATACTACTTGTGAGAATATAAAGATACTCAGGAACAGCCAGATGGAAGAGATGTATATGACAAGGTTTGGGAAAAGGGTCTAGAGTTCTCTTTAGTCATACCATCTCCCCAAATCTCCATGTGCTCCCTGACCTGTAAACTCTTTGAAGTCCACTATCTTGGGCTTTTATGAAGGCTTCATTACTTAGTCAGTGCTCAATTAAATCACAGATTATTGGCAAATGAATACAATCTTCAGTTCGTCTTTCTCCTTGGAAGTCTGGAAATGAGACTGAAAGTTTCAATTCTTTAATCAGGTTAGTTCTAGCAATCATCTCTCATCTGTAGATAGTACCAAAAGTCACCACATTCACATAAAAAGACATATAGTTATCATCTCTCAACACTTAGAAACTTCTAAGGCCTCTTGGAAACTGTGTTCCAGGAATTGTGGATAATGACCAAATGTATGTAAAATATATATTTGGGTCATCCGAATTTTATGTATGTATATACATATATATATACATATATATCTTATAATTCTCAACTCTTCAGACAAAATTGTTGTCTTCAAAATTTTATCTAGGTCTTGTTTGGGACAATGGTAACATTCTTAAATATGTTCAGGTTTGCGTAATCTGGGGGTGAGAAGTTGATATTCACATAGCATAATTACATGCAAAATAGGTTTTACAGTTTTGATTGATAGACTATAACAAGAAGAACTTTAGTAAAGATAAATATAGATTCCTATTCAGATTTCAAAATCAATTAAACTACTAGAAGAAAAGAGTATAATTGCAAGTTAGTGAGGTTATCAGAAAGAAAATGTAAAATTTTGGATCAGAATAAGGTAATTTATATCTCAGTCACTTCTATCTCTGAAATTAAATAATTATTATATCATAGAATTTTAGAATGATTTTGAAAACATATATAACAAAGTACTTTATAGTTTTCTGACAATCTGTATAGATATAAATCCAGTTGTCTATGAAAAAATTACACTTAGATCTCTGATTCTCGTGATATATGTACATTCAGAAGAAAAAAAAATTTTTTCAAATTCTCCTGAAACTAAAACAAATCTTCTATACTAAGTAAAGAAAGTCCATTCATTTTAATGTTGGAAAATGTGCATGCTTTTGTTTTTATATAGGAAGTAGAAATTGGGTCTACTTCAGACATTATAGGAGATATAGCATGCTTCTTTGACTCAAACAAACAGAAAAATTGAAACAATAATTTTAAATGCCCATCAAATATAAGTGTAAGTCCTAATTTTGGTACTAGCTACCATTTCAGGTATAAAATTGTAATTTTTAATAAGACAAATTTCATATGGGCAATCAGATCAACTGGAAATAAATATACTACATATGAAATTTTTCAAATAAAATTTTCACTTTCCTTTGGTGTGAAAAATCAAAAGAATTATGACAGCCATCATATTGATATTATAAGAACATTCCTCCCACTGAGGTACTAAGTTTAAAGTTTTTAAATAATTAGGGACCTTTTGAGAGAGAGAGCAAAAATAAAAATGCTGGTCAAATGATGACTAATTAGAATGACAGGCACTCTTCTGACTCATGGGGGAATCACAATACCTAAGCAGTAAAAATAGTGCCTCATTAGTCTTTTAAACATTATTCCCAGGTTTCCTCAAAATTGATATTTAATCACCTTCCCAGTGTATAGCAGGCACATATTTCACAGGGAAGACATGGAGAGTGAAAACTTTATAAAATTTCTGTCAATCTCTTCTCAATTTGAAGAATGATTCATTATAATGGACCACCAGTGGCAAAGGGACACTGAATGGGAGCCTGTAATTAATTTCACTGCTGCTTTATTGATGGCATTTGCTGGGTTCTGAGATTAGATGTTATATCTGGGGGGATGTACCCTATGGATCATGCTGTACAGTATTCTAAACTACATCTAAATTATATCTACAGATTGATTAGTCACAGTTCAAGATTGGTTTTCTGAAATTTGCAGTTATTTTAAAGTATCTGGAAACTAAGTTTGCTATTCAGAATAGCACAAGTAGATAAAACTTGTTATCTAAAGGAAATGCACATCTAAATTTCTCTGCAAAGAAGAAAAACTGTTTTTAAGATAATATAGCACAATGTCCTTTTTTAATATTATGAATTATTAATCTCAAATTTGTTTTATGAAGTATGAAGTATGATTATTCTTTTAGAAGTATCCAACACTATTTTACTTTGATTGTTTAAAATAAAAGTAGTGTAAGAATTATTTAATTTTTTCATTAACTAATTTCATTTAGGCTTCAGATACATATAAAAAACAATAAACATCAATCCAGCAATCATTTTTTTCTCCTCTCAAAAAAGAAAAAAAAGGAAACAATATTTTTCCACACTTAGAATAGAAAAGGATAATACTCTAAGCTCTTTCATTCTATTATTTATTTAATAATATTTCTTTTTCATGAATGTAGATATAGCCTGCCAAATCTTGTAGTAAGTCATCCCAAAGTTATCATGATAAGCCTTCTTCATTTTTTATTTTCTATCCTAATTTTTTAATGTCTGTAACATAATCATGGCATATTTACCATGTTTTATAGTGCTGATTTCATCTATTTTTGTTTTCTCATACCCAGTCCACTCAAATGAAAGCAGATCACTGCACCAGGATAGATGCTGGCAAGGAGCCCTAAGGCATTTCCTGCTAAACTAGTACAGGGTTGTGTCCTTAGGGAGCTCATATTCTAGCAGGTGTAAGCACATGAAAACTGTTATAAAGCAGTGCAGTGAGCACTTATCTAGACATGCTGCAACTGCATGTTAGCAAGTGTTAAGAACATTCAGGACAACTCTTCATCTGAGACTCAGAAATGAGCAGTATCAACAAATATTTTAAAGAAAGTGAAGAATCTTCAAGCTGTTCTGTTAGTATGGTCCAGTAGATGCATTATTCTGGAAATCAGGAGACGTGTTCTGCTGTAGTCACACTAATTAAAATGGGTAAATGATGACACTGAAATTTAATTTAATGAAGTGGAAAACAGAAATAGATTTTTGCCTCGATTGTAAAATAAGAATTTTTAAACATCCTCTGAAAAATGCATTATTGTTTAAAATCCCACCAAAATTACTTTCAAATTTATTCTATACAGTCAACATTTTAAAAGAAAAATATGTAAGTATAATATCCAGTATATAAGCATTCCAAAATCTGTGGCAGTCCATAGCATTATCAAAACCTTCTTCATAATGTCATGTAGCCCTTACAAATCATGTGCTGAAAGCAAGACCTAAATTTCACAATGTACATTCCAATTTTCTATTAAGTGAGAACCCTCTAAAGACCACAAAGGGGCCAAATTATCTAAAATATTAAAGGCTTATTATATTTCTACTAAATTATCAATTTTGTAAAACAATTAAACAGGGAAAGCCAATTAGTGTGAAAGTGGTCTTTAGAGTATAATCATTAGTTAGAAGCTCGTTTGATAAGGCTAAGTCCAAATCTAATAAGTTAAACCCCCAGCAGAACCATAATAGAGCCTTAGTGGCAGTTTTTAACAGTGCAATCTCTAAATAGAAGCATTGAGAAATTAAGGAAATTGAAAAAAGTTATTTTTGCCACAATCAACAAAATCTCTACAGAGCTATGTCATGGAAGAATTGGTGTAGTTTTTAATAATGATCACTAAAAATTTATTTATACTATGAATCAAAATTATTATTAGTGCCAGTTTCTCTAACAGAGTGCTAAGAACTACAGGTTAAAGAATTATTAGGAGAAGGCAACAAATAAAATAAAGCAAGTGCTTGATAACTTTGGGAGAAAACGAAATAATATTTGTAAGTGAGATCATACAAATCTAATATATATAAGCATCACTGTACTTTAATATTCCATTCCTGTTAGCTTTACCACATCTATATTTGGAAAATAAGTAAAAATAAAACAAAGGAGAAAAAAGCAGGTGATATTATTTTATCTATTTACTTAATTATGAACTTAAATGTTGGAACATACTGTATGTGTTTCTATGCCCATTATTTCGCAGATAATTATACTATTTTTAGAAAATAATATTTAGTCTAATAAATACTGACCTATTGACTTATTTGAATGAGGTAGTTATTCATATAAGAACATGACTTTTGTTTTGTTTTATCAGATTATATAAAGTTTCAAATAAGTTGTCATAATTAAATTTTTGTTTTTAGCCACAGCTACATACAGTATACTTAACTATTAAGTGTCATAGATTTGAATAAAAATTCTATATTACAATTCCTAAAAAATATGATCTACGTTCACTAATTTTTTCTACTTTTCAAATTCTTCTTCTGGAAACTAATGGGATGTGATCATAAGGACAGTTTGGTCATCAGGGAACACTGGCTAATGATAGTGTCTCCTACACAGGCCGAAACAAATATGTTCTTTGAGTGTTTCTAGAAGCATTAAAAACAGTTGTTTGCCTCTATTTATTTTTTCATGTGCATACATTTATGATTCACTTTTACTTAGTATCATAACTTACTAGTCTATTTTGACATTTATTTTGAAATATCAATATCCATTACAGTATTTTGAGTGGCTTTGTTCTTTTTCAGCAATATTATGAATCTGCATCTTATTAATATAGTTGCATAGATAACCATGCCAAACTTCTCAAGTAATTAAAAATAAAATAAGATGAGCACCTGTTTGCACAAATTCATAATGTGACTGATAATATGCAAGTTAAAGGTTAACAGAAAAAATTGGACATGGTGCATGAATACAAAATGAATTATTACGTGGTATGTGGTTTTATTGCTACCATGTAGTTAATTATGTTGTATATCAAACTAATAGTTAAATAGGCAAGCTCTTACTTCACCGTCCACTTCATACAACTGTAAATTACCCCATACATCTAAAATTGTGATTAGCCTTAAGTCTCACAGCAAGGTGTAGTAACAAAACACAATTTGCCTCACTACCTGAAATCTTCACAAATGTACTTTAAACCTATATTTCAAAGGAAATCACACAAGTCTACCAACAATAGCTTAATATATTTGAATACTTCGATAGAGAGAGAAAAATAATGTTTCTGCTATCTCTTGCTGCATAAGAAATTTCCTCAAAACTTAAGCATTGAAAATAAAAACTTTATTTACTAGCAATTTTGCAACTCACGTAGTGACAGCTCATGTGTGTTCTACATGCCATTAGCAATGTGGCTTTATGGACTCGACAGTGCACTTCTAATTTGGGCTTTGCACAGTTTTGGAAAGTTACTGCCAGTTGCCAAGTGGGAATTCAACTGCTGCTGTTGCTGAGGCCTTCTGATACCCTTTACATGATTTCTTTAATTGGATAGGCTGGACTCCTCACAGCATGGGGGAGGGGTGTCTGTGTCATCTGACTTCTTACATATTGGTTGGTGTCTCCCAGGGCACAAATGTACAATCTACCAGGCTTAGATTTTTTTAAGGCTTAGATCCTCAGTAAGCACATCTTCTATTCTTGCACATTCAGTTAAAGTAAGTCAGAAGTCAATTCAGATTAAATGGGAGGGCTGTGTGAATACAGAAACCTTAAAATAATAGTCTACCTCGACAAGTAATTTCCCATCCTGTTTATAAAATGCCAATCAATCTGCTTCCAGTAGTATCAATTTCTTTTTAACTTAATACATATATTTATTTTCCATGAATTTAGCATTAAGACAGCTAACATAAACTTAAATGTTCTTTAACTAAAGCGCAGAATATCCTAGGGTAAAACTCTATATATTTCTTTCATATTCCCAATCTAATTATTTATTTTTAGCTCTGCTTATCATTCCAGTACATCAGCAATGATAAAGGTAAATCTTCATTAAAAGATGATTCCTTAGAATCTGATGCAGTAAAAGATGGTGAAAATTAAGTTTAAATGCTTATTTAATAGTAATTAACTAAATGGAAAAAAAGAGATGTATCACTAATTTTCAAGATGTAGAAACTTGGACAATCATGGTACCTGAAAGCTGGTAGTCCAAACGATGCATTTTGCACCAAGGCAAAGTCAATAGGAAAATTAAATTTTGTCCTGAGTGGAAAGTGTTTTAAATCAGAAAATGTTTGACATATTGGATTACAGAAGAAATTGGGAGAAGTAAAAAGTGAAGTGAGAATTAGTACCCAAGAGAAGAGCTGCAAAGAAATTTGTAACAAACGTTTATTGAGCTCATATTACATATCCAGCACATTATATAATTTACCAAGTTAAACTAAGTCTGAACCTCACTAAATTGCAATACTTATGCAAGGGAACAAACAGAAAGAGGTGGAGGAAGCAACGACTAGCCAACTGGAAGAACAGAAACAAAGCCTGAGCAGCAGACCCAGTGTTCTAAGTCATTAATAGCATGTGAGTTAAAATGATTTCAAGAAGAATCTTTGACCCAAATGGTGAAACTCAGGGAAGATGGGACCTAAATTGTGGTTGTGGGTGAAGAATTTGGATTAAGACACAGGTTTGAAATGACATAGTAGCTAGTACAAATATATGGTACAGAAATTGCACAGAAATTGGAATTTAAATCTAGACAACAATGATTAGGGAAACATTAAGTATAGAAACGCAAAGATAAAATCATCTCAAAAAGCAAAGAAAGTAGAAGGAAAATAACAAAATGATGAATGAAAAAGGGGGATTGTAAAAATAAGAAAGTAAATGTTGTGTATTGTCATAAAGAACACCAAGGAAATAAACAAGTGTGGTCAACAATATCCAGCCCAATTAGGACTAAGGAAGAACAGCAAACTGCCTGCTTAATTTTTATTTTGGAGTAATAGAATCTGAGTGATTAATTTGGATGTGTTTTTCTAATACATCTTTATGGCAACAACTCAGTTTGATAATATATTAATATATTGTATTTCTCGGGGAGTAGTTTCATGATGTATTTCTCTAATGGCAGTACTATCCAATATACTACAGATGCTTCAGCAAATTTAGTTTGATTTTAATTGCACAATTAAAAGACTTCCTGACAGTAATATATTGACTATATATTAATCTGTATATTCTAACACTATATAAATAATAACCTAGATAACAGTATTATACAGTTAAAAAATAAAGGAATATAACTAAGAGTGTTCTGTCATTGTCATTTAAAAAATAACAGCTTCATGATCTTGATCCTTGATATGTATTAGGACATATTTGATCCACAAAATAGTTGACACGAGAGAACTTTCACTTGGTCTACTATTTGCATTTAAAAACACAATTATTGCTTTTTTATATTATCCTATACTATTTATTAATATGTGAAAATATATTTTAAATAAAAATTGCATTGCTTCTTTGGTATCCTTTTAGAGGATCTAGGATAGACTATTTTATCGAGCATGTATTATATATTAGATGTAATTCTAACTTGTCTATTTAAATTACCTTACTTTAATTCTCACAAACTCCAGTGAGGTAGACATTATTGTTATCTTCATTTTATAAAGTAGAAGCAAGACTCAGAAAATGAAAATTCTCTCAAGAATTCAGGAAAATAAAGTCGTAGAGTCAGTATTCAAATTGAAACTTTTTAATTATTTACTTATTTTTCTTTTAAGGAAAGTTGCAGGCAGGAATGAAGGCAAGTAGGCAGACAGGCAGGAAAAGAGAGGAGGAAGATGCATTTTATTTACTTTTGTTGCAGTAACTTTGTTTTACAAATGAAGATAGACTCATATGTGCAGGTTCCCCATAGGTGCAGTTTCCCCACACCCTGCCAAATCACCAAATATTCTTCACCATTGTGCAGTGGGCTCCAACACTATTTACTTCGTACCCCATTTTAATTTATTTTTTGTTTTGTTGTATTTTATTTTTATTTAGTTGTTCACATAGTTTGTTCTCAGATCCGGGCACAAACCTGGGTCCTTGGGATGTATATGGACTATGTTCCTCTGGAGACAGCTTGCCTAACTGCTACTCCACCAGAGTGTGCCCAGACTACTAAGAGTTACATTCTTTTGCACTCCTGGATGATAATAAGCCCCATGAAAAGGTGAACTGGCTCTCAATTGTCCTGGCAGAAAGTACGGAAACAAGGATAGACTAGAATTAACTCCTGGTATACATTTACAGAGAAAGCCTTGTTAGAGGCTCTAGAGAATTTTCCTGTTATACATCAGAGAGGACTTTTTGATACTTATGAAAACAAGATATTGATCTGAAGATCAATAAACCAAAGATTTCATGAGAGCAGCTTCTCTGCAGGGAAACTAGCCACATAGATGAACTTCCTTTGTCTTTTACACTGCCTTCCTTGGAAGACCCGTACCCTCAGCCAGTTTGAACATTGATTTTAAATACTTCTGATGAGTCTAAAAAATCCACATAGGACTATAAAATAAATTAATAAAAGAATTTCTCAGAAAATATTTATGTAAAATGATAAACCCCATATTTGCCCTTTTAATCTCTACAACTAATCTCTACATATCTCTAAGGTACCATGACCTCACCTAACCCCTACTCCTCTTATTCATCCTTAATAATGTCCTACTTTTTAATCCTCTGACCTATACTCCTCTGGCCTCAATCAGGCAAGGAAGATCAGTAATAAAATTATGAATACATTAAGTTGATAAATGTGTAATATTTAATAATAATAAATTACATACCTACATTTTTTGAAAATGGAAATATATCTTTTGGTTTCTAATAACATAAAATTTAAGCTAGGTTTAGAAAATTTAAATCCTTTAATGTGTGTATTTGGTAATTTGTCTTCTTAACTGCTAAAACAAATTAATTTTGGCACATGTTTTTTACTTAAAAGCACACACATGCACACACATACACTTGATGGCTTGTTTAACTTAATGCATACACTAAATATTTTAAAAAGATGAATAGTATACTGTTGCTTGCATTTACTATTTTATAAAGCAAAACAATGTAATGTACATTGAACACACAGATTTTTTGAGTAACAGCATTTTTTACCTATAACTTTTATTCACTGTTGTAAGTACATCATAGGGCATATTTATTTGTACATTTCTATTATGATATTTAATTATTACACAGGTTTTGAAATTGCTTTTGCAAATTGATTTAATTTACACTTTACTAACACTGTTTTCAAGGGAGCATATGCTCACACCTTCACAAAAAATGACATTAATCATCTTTTTAAATATTTTAATATTCCCTTGCATTTTGAAAGTCATCAGAAGAAATAAAACAACTGAAATTCTCGAATAAAAACTAAGAAAATTTTATTAAGATTATATGAAATGTTTTTACAGTTTTCATTTAAAAATATCAAATTAAGAAATATTGTTTGTTCATAAAAAATGCTCAGTGTACAATGACTATAAAGGTAAAATCAACATTATGAAGTTGTGCATAACTTTGGTGCAGGTATAGCTGCAATAGGATCCTACTAACTGAGGATAAACCCCAAACATACTCCAACTTGAGCAAAAGACATTGAAACAACTTCCTGAGTGTAGCCATTATTGTTCCAAAGTATGCTCAGCTGGAAAGTTCTGAGGAAAAAACTGCACAGTTGAAAGAGAACAGAGTCAAAACAAAGACATAAGTGTGGTTCTGTAAGGTGCCTCGAATTAAATTTCAAACATTCCTTCTTTCTGACTACCGCTAGGAAGGAGCCCAAGGCAATTGTTGCCACCTGGAACAAATATGGAAGGCTCAATGGCAAAATCTCATGCTTCTAAAATGCATACCCAGCACTCTCTTATCGAAAGCTCACTGCTATTTCTGAAGAATGCATGTATGTGTACATATGCATATACACACATATTCTCATATATGTATATATACTTTACATGTTTATATTTTTAGATATAAAATATAATTTCAAAACAATTGAATAATTTTTATATATTATAAATATACATTTGTAGTTACAACATATATAATACATTTAATGTATGCCATATGTAATATATATGCAGATGTAATAGCCAATATAATGTGTTTATACATATATGCATATATAAATACCTATATAGATATATTTGTATCTATTTACATATGTATATGTTTTCCAACTTTATTGAGGAATAATTGACAAATATAATTATATATATTTTAAGTGCTAAATGTGATTCTTTGATATACTATTTTTTGGAATTATTACCAAGATCGATATAATTTATGCAGTCATCACCTCAAATAATTTTTATGTGAGAATTCTTAAGCTCTACCCTGAGCCAATTTCAAGTATATAATACCATACTATTGACTACAGTCACAGGACTAAACAGTAGATCCTAAAAACTTATTCACCTTATAACCTCCCCCTGACCTACATCTCTCCATTTCCCCTTCCCCTCAGCCTTTGGAACCACCATTTTGTTATCTGTTTCTATAAGTTACTTTTTTTAATATTCTACATATAACTGATATAATAGTATTTACATTTCTCTAACTTTTTCACTTCGTATAATGCATAATATACAGTTTCATTCATGTTGTGAAAACAGGTTTTATTTGTTTTATGACTAATATTCTAACATAAATATTTATCATATTCATATATATATTTACCTATTCATATAGAAAGATACTAAGTCGTTTCCATATTTTGGTCATTTTGAGTAATGTTATGCTGAATCTGGTAATACAGATCTCCTTCTGATATTAATCTCAGTTTTCTTTTACTATATCCCAAATGCAATTGCTACATCATAGGGTAGTCTAATTTTATTTTTTTAAGGGATTGTCATGTTTTCCACAATAGCTCTACCAATCTATGTTCCCATCAATATTGCATGAGATCTTTTTTCCCACATCCTCATCAGCATTTTTTCTCTCTTGTCTCCTTGGCAACTTTTATCACAACAGATCAAAAATTTTATCTTATTGTGATTTTGATTTGTGTTTCTTGGATGATGTTGAGCTATTTGAATGTCTTCTTTGGAAAAAATGTCTATTCAGATCTTTTGCTTATTTAAAAATTAGATTTATTTGCTCTTTTATTGTTGAGCTGTAGATGCTGTAATTTTTATGGGAAACCCAAAAGATTCCACCAAAAACTGTTAGAAATAATAAATAAACTCAGTAAAGTTGCAAAAAAGAAATCAACATACAGTGATCATTTGTGTTTCTCTACCCTAACGATGATTTATTTGGAGAGAGAAATTAAGAATTCAATCCCATTTAAAATAGCATCAAAAGCAGTAAATATACTTAAGAATACATTTAACAATAAGGCAAAATACCTGTACTTTGAAAAATATCAGACATCGATAGGAGAAATTAAAGATACAAATAAATTGAAAGATACTCATGTTGATGGATTAGAAGACATTATTATGATGGGTATCAAAGATATGTACAGTCAGTACGATCCCTGTTAAAATTAACATGGTATTTTTAACATAAATAGAAAAATAGCAGTTCTAAAATGTGTATGGAACTATAAAGGACCCCAAAGATTTAAATCAATCTTAAGAGAAAAATTAAAAAGCTGTGGGCATCACACTCCTTGATTTGAAACTACACTACAAAGTTATAGTGATCAAAGCACTGTAGTTATGTCATAAAAACAGGCACACAGACCAGTGGAACGGAATACAAAGTCCATCAATACAGTCAACTAGTCTTTGACAAAGCTGCCAGTCATCTTCAATTGGGAATGATAGCCTCTTCAATAAATGGTATTGGAAACATTTTGTATCCACATACAAAAGAATAAAATTTCACTCCTATCTTACACCACTCAAAAAATTACCTCAAAATGGGTTAGATACATGCAAACCTGCATATAAGGAATGTGGAAAAATAGGAAAAAAGTATTTGACATTGATCTTGACAATGATATTTATAAATATATAAGTATGCACATGTGTGATCTATAAACTCACCTGTATGTATATTTCAATAAAATATGAACTCAAGATGGGGCAGCAAGTATGAATAAAACTTCCTCTTTCTGCTTGCCTGCTTGCCTATTCAACTTCACCCCTGCTTGCTTCTTTCTTATTAAAAAAATGGGTTAAAAATAGATTTAGAATTTCATCTAAAATGTACTTATAATTATATTTTGTTTAACAAGAAACAAAGTTGAGAGAGAAGAGGAATTAATACTGTATTTTTATTAATATTTATTATCTTTTTATTCACCATGCTACATTTATTTTGAATGTTAACATTGAATCTCAATCTATATTTCACACCACACTTTCCACCAGAATTCATGTCCTGCACTATTTTTCTTCTTTCCTTCCCTCACCCTCTTATCACCATTCAGTCATTTTCTCATGTTCTGTTGAGTTTTTGCTGGGGTTTATCTGTTTGTTGTTTCATTCCATCATATCCTACATATGAGTGAAACCATCCTGTATTTATTTTTCTTTCTGACTTATTTCACTTAACAGACCCCTTCCAATTCTATCCAGATTGTTGCAGTATTCTGATAGCTATCATCTGATATGTCATAGCTATTTGAACTGTCCCTCAAGTAAATGTAGATTGCTTCTATGAAATTAAAATTAAAACCAAAAAAAGTAATAGCATATTTTATGTATTTTATATTTTACCAAATCATGAGAAATGAATTATAGATCTAGAGTAAAATAAATTATAATCACATATAACTGTATTTTTAATATTTTTATTGAAGTAACTATATTATAAAATATGCTTCAGGTGTGCTTCATTATAAATCAACATTTGTATGTACTACATTAGGTTCACTGCTAACAGTTTAATTCTTTCCCTCACCATATTATTAATCACTTTTATCTGATTTCAATAATAATAAATCAAGTCTTCTGTATACTCATCTTGAATACTGGACACATTTATGCCTCCTTACTTCTCTTAATACTCTGCTTGGAAGAGAATTAAATAGTCAAGTTTCATTTCCATTAGATGTGTTGTTAATTTTAGGAAGCTGGAAAACAATAATAAATAACTTCAATTAATGAAAATCACTAGTAGAAGAAAAGTAGAGTTATTCTATATTGTCAGATATCTTTTTCAATTTCTACCTAGATCAATAAGAAATGCATAATTTTTCTGAAAATATATCGAATTGTAATATATCCTAATACAGTTTTATAGTTATTACAGCTAATAAATATATTACTAATATAAGCAAAGGTTAAGAAAATCAGATATACATTATATCTTCAAGCTAGTACATCTTCTTTTCCATTATTCTTTTCAATCTAATCATCTTACTGCTGCTAAGTGTCCTTGATCTGGATCAGTCAGGACATAATCAAGAGATGTTAAACCTGCGATGGTCAGTGAGTAGACAGTAAATAGGAAGTAGGTTGATGTTTGTCATATAGACCTATATATACCATAGGCATATATTTTCTGTTAAGAATTATTCTAATATTAGCTCCAATTTTATCAAGATTCTACCTCTTGTATATAGTGCAAATATCTAAAAACGACTAAGCAGACTGGAGATGGAATGTACCAGCAAACACAGTCATTTTAAATTAGTGACCTGGATGATTGGGCATGAGTCCTAAACACAGTATGAGAAATGATTACTTTGTAGTAATGTATTAATACATTACACTCATTTCACAACCATAAAGATCAAAAGGAAACCTGCACAAATAAACAGTAACAAAACAGCATCATGGTTAATACTGTGTCCTTATTGACTTTATATTACAAAATATGCATATATACTCTGAAAATGTTCACTTATAATTAAGGGTAATGACTACAATAACACTTTATTCAATTCTTTAATGTGTCCCATGAATCATCCAAACCAATGTAATTGCATTGTTAACATGACACTATTGAATAAACAGGTCATGTACAAATTAAATGAGTCCCCTTAACTGGACCATATTAAACATTTATATGAAAAGATTTTCTGGATATATTTTTTGCTGAATGTTTCTTGTCAGCTCTTTGAGATAATGACAATGAGTTGTATAAGTGTATGCAATTGGACTAAACATTTTCTATGAAACTAAAAGAGAATTGAGGAAACTGCTGGGTTTAAAAGTGCTATGCTAAATCCTATAAAATATTTGTTATATTCCATTAATAGTTTTATGCTAAGCTATAAGGCATTATAATTAATGAATTTAAGTTTGTAAGTTGTATGTATATATACGTACATATACATACACACACATACATATTTATGGAACAAATTAATGATGATTTCAGGCAAATCGATTACAGTATAGATAGGTTTTTGACAGATCACTGGGGATTTTATTGATTATGGAATATATTTCACAAGCATGGAACGAGATAATGTTTATTTTCACTACAGAGAAAGACAAATTATGATAATTTTATCAAAATCTTTTTAAAATATCTAAAGGGAATTTATCATATTTAAAATGCAATGAGAGGAAAGAGTAATATATGTCCTAATTGAATTCCTATAAAAAAATCAGACATTTTCTAAAACAAATCTATAACAAGAGGATTAGATAAATGAAATTTCTATAGACTAGCAAGAAACTGAAACGTGTTTCTCAATAGGAATGGAGTGAAAAAAAAAGCAACCTCTTTCTTTCGCCTCAATTTTAAAGGCCTGATCCTTGCAGATTAAAAAAATCCCTACAACTGTAGTGATGACCCTATGACTAGAACTGAAAATGACTACATACCTAAAACCTTTCCATACAAGCTACAAGCTTCAGCAAGCTAGCAGGGATTTCAGGTATGATATGTGTACACTTAATGTGATGAGATCCAGATATTAAAATGAAAATACTGAAAAACCTTATGATAATTTAGGAAGTAGCTATGTTATAATATTGTATTTAAAAATCACAACATAAAATCAAATGCAAAATGATAGCCGGAACAGAACTAGTGGAAGGAGACGCACAAAGATATTAACAATGGGCATGCTCCGGTGGCATACTGGCTTAGTTCACCAGATTGCAGCCCATATATATGCCAAAGTGCCCAGTTCAAAGCTTAGGGCTATGGGAAACAACCAGAATGAACAACTAAGTAAGTAAAGCAAATTAAAATGCCTCTACATCCTCTTTATTGCTGCCTACCTATCTCTCACCTTCTTTCTTGCCTGTACCTTTCCTTTAAAAAACAAAAGATGTTATCAATGTATGACTTTGGGGCATGGGAAAATGGATTTTTTTTTCTCTATTAATAATTTTCCAATGTTTAGAGATTTCTATCAATTATATTAAAATATTATCATTATAGCTTTATCTTTATATTGGTGCAAATATATTACATGTATTTTATATGTATATATTAGATACAATATAAATGTATTTTGTAACTAAAATTTCTGTTTGACTTCTAAAATAACAACTGGCTCTTCAGATATATTACCATCATGGAAAGGAAAAGTAAATCAGCAATGATGTCAGAACATGTTAGTGTTTCAATCAAGTGAAGATTTAATTAGGGGAAGAACTTATTAGAGATAGCCAAGTCCCAGTCTGGAAAATAGTCATCACATTGATACATTCAAGTGCTATAGTTATTATACAAAAAGGCTCAGCATTTTATAGAAGTCATACTTTACCAGCAATTATCATCTTAGACTGCCTTTTTTTTTAAGGAAAAAATAGAGAAAAGGGGATGAAATCAGAATACAAGGGATTACGAATATTTGTGGGGTAGAGGGCACAGGAATAAATTAATTTGTCAGAAAGGTCCCAAAGTGAAGGTGAGATTTGAGTAAAGCTTTGAAAGAGGTGAGGTGGTTAGTTAAATAGGTATATGGCAAAATCTCTCTCAAATAAATGGACACACTGCTTTATTTTTTAAAGCTTAGGGAATTCTAGTAACACTAATTCAAACAACCACTAGACTTCTTTGGAACATTTGCACAAATGACCCCACAGCACTCATAATAAAAGTTAGTTAGTATTCTGAATTGCTGGCTGAAATTATTATTCTATGAGGATTTCATTCTATATTGTTAATTTATTAGTACTTCAGGAGTTACCAAGAGAAATTACTCAATGATAACAGTCTCATGAATGCCTCTGGTGAAACAATTAAAAAGTTCTTTATTGATCTTGGTTCCAAATACATCAAAATGCTATATTACAGTGTGGTTGAACTATTCACCGTACTGGCCTTTACAGGTGAATAAGCTCATTCGAGTTCAAAAGTCTTTGTTCTTGAGCTCCAGGTAGAATGAAGAAATGGCAAAACTGACCTGACCTACATATAAGATATAGATTAACTTTATTCAAGCTCCTTATTCATCTTCACAAATATCCACTTGTGTCTGTTTTCTATATTATGCATTATGTATTTATATATTTCTGTTACACATACTCACACAAATAAGAAACTTCAAGAATAAAAACTTCAATGAAAATGAAATTTATTGTGTAAAAATTCTAGATTGTAATTTACTACTTTAAGACTGATTCAATTCACAGGTAAATAAATAATTTTCTAAATTGGCTCTCTGGTTTTGATCTAGAGATCTTTAAAAGCTTTTATTCTAGCACCAGTGAAGACCTTTTTAAATCATAACTTCTTTCATGAAATATGTATAACATGTGATTGGAAAAAAGTCATGTTATATTTGTAAATAGTTACTATATATGCTTTTCATTGGGCCACGTGATATGCAAGTCTACCTCCTTCTGATTCAAATACATATAGTGTATACAGTTCTTCAAAATTGGGACTTCCTTTTGTCATATCACTATCAATTGTCATAGGGAATGTATAATACTCTAGTTATTTTCCAAATATTACAAAAATCACTAATATGACATCATAACACGATGATTATTTAAATGTCTTATTTCTATCCATATAATATTTTACTTTATAAAGAGTGAGATGATCAACAAAAAAGGAACTGATGGTAGACAGCATTAGGTGATTTGCAATGCTGTGTAAAGTGAAGGACATATACCATGATAATGTTTTCATGATATGCAGTTAGGGAAGTCACAATGCCAATGTTTTCACTTAATATGGAAGCATGTCAGGTATTCATAGCATATATTTTTAATTATTATTAGATATTTCATAGCATATATTGAATCAGTTATTAGTCAAGGTTAAAAATTCACATTTTGAAATTTATTTTATTTCTAACAAAAATTTATACTCATACTTCTGAGTATTGTTCCTAGCTTACTGTGAATTGAAGAACAGATTTTAAATAAAGCTCTTAATACTATATATACATTAATTTATACATATATTGACAGCATCACCAAACACCAAAAAGTAAATAGTTAAGAATCTGTAACAAAGATCATTCCAACACTTTTACTGTAATATGGGTAATCTGAGTGAAATAAAATTTAAGTAACTCAAGTAACTATGCTATATTAGATTTGGCATACGGATAGGGAACTTCGATTCTCTAGCATTTGTAATTCCAAATGGCATCACCATTGAAATCATGGAGGCCTATAAAACTCTCAAATTAAAAAAAAAAATGTTTTCTTATGACTTAAGCAGTCATAGCTACCATGTGTTGAGCAGGTTTTTATGCTTTTTATATTAAACTTTTTTTAGGTTTTTAGGCTTTGAAGGTTGTTTCATTAACCTGTCTAAAATTTTTGAGATTAAAATAGACTCATGTTTTAAAGCTGATCTAATTAGACAGTCTTCAGTATTTTTTGCCAATATTTATTTTGGCAAAAGTAAATAAGCTTATATTGTGCTGCTATGAGTTATACTGAAAAAAAGTCCATAACAAGCTATTCATTAAAAAAAAAAAAAAATCCACTTTTCACCGCTTCTAAAACACCAATGAAAACAACTAAAATTTTACTTTGGGAGGTAGACCTATGAACCAGGGTAAAAAAAAGAAAGAAAAAGAAATGTTCATGAACTCAGAATACACTCCGCCTTTTAATTGATTATACTCAAGCTCATAAAAATGTATTGTAAATGAACTTCATATATTTCATTGTAGTGCTGTAAAAAGGATTCATAGGAGATGGCTGGATTCTTTATTATTAACTCTTCAGAGGTCTTAGCCAAAAATTTGGAGATAAATTAAGCAATGAATATATCCCTAAAGCCTCTATTATAAAATAGTAAAAACTCTCACTAACAACAGAAAGTTTAAATTTTAACCATATGCTTAGAGCTCACACGTAATCTTCAGTTTTTATGCCAAATGCTTCCATTTCTAAAAAGCTCTTTAATTTCTATATGAAAATAAATTATTTTAATATACAACTAGAGTTGAATAAGGCATACATGTTTGCAATGTTTGGATTTTCTTCAAGATGATTTCCTCTTGTGAAATTACAAAGCCTAGTGCTTTACTGGCCTCTATTGTCCTAATTTCGGTATGACACTTCTACATTTGATACAATCTAACATCATTGTGAGATTTTTCAATGAAGAAATAATATGTAGTCTAAAGTTTTAAAGATGCCACAGAAACTTTACTTCTCTCATATTATACCCAAAAAATTAAGCAATTCATTTGAAATAGTGATAACGTAGTAATCGCCAGACAACCTATTTATAAGCCAGTAAAAAACAAAAAACAAAAAGCACTGCTTCAAAAAGTTTCCTTTGTCCTTTTTTTTTCCTATATATTAGATAATTGCCTCTCATCTTAGATCATAAATGCTCCAAGAAAACATACTAAACAGGGCGCACCCTGTGGCTCAGACACTAAACTGGTGGGTAGGGCATGAACTAAGTAAATCCTTAATCTGGGACCAGGGAACAATCAAAAATAATCAATAAACAAATTTTTAAAAAGTGCTTCCTCCTCGTGTTCCTTCTTCCTTTAAAAAGTGCTTATTCCTCCTCTCCCTTCTCAAAAACAAAAACCAAACAAAACCCAGTAAACATTGCTGAAGAGAATGTGAAGTAATCACGATGCACTATATGAAAGACAGGTACAGTGATTATTTTTTAAGTCCAGAGATAAGTCTCTCTCTTCTCTGTACAGATATGTTAACAATTTAAATATCAATGTCACAACATTAATCAGGTAACAATTCAATTTTGTGCTTGATTAAATACCAAGATGCACTATATATTATTAGAAGTCTGTTTCAATGATATATTAACTATTTCATTAACCTTTATTTACACAGATGCAGAAAATATAAATAGCAAAGACATGCTTTCTGGGATTTTAGAAAAAGGTATGGAAGTTGTTGGAGAAATTCTCTTAAAAGTGTCATTAAGTATGAGCTAATTTTACTGTAAAACTTCAGTCATTGTCTTTGCTGGCAGACTAAGTCTTAAAAGACCATACCCCGGACTTTACAGGCAGACTTTTGCTTCCCAGTACTGACTAAGTCAGCACCGTCCAAATGAAATATAATGTGAGCTTCATATATATTTGTTAAGTAAAAAGATTAAGAAAAAAGAAACAGTTACGTTTACCTATTGGAATGAACTGAACAAAACAAAAATGGACTTTCAGATGCTAAGACTGTTAGTAGTTACCAGGAGGAAAACAGAAAAGAGAATGCATAAATCGGGTAAAAAAAATCACTTGTGTGGTGAGTACAGAACTGGGTCTTCAGTAATTAACTTAATGTAGTAGATATATCTTCATTTACAATGATACACACCTGAATGTATACAATGTTATAATGCAACTCAATAAAAGTGTTTTAAAGTCCAAGTGTAAAATAATTAACTTAGCATATGTTATTTTGTTTGTGTTACTGTACGATATAAGCCTGTAATGTATTTTGTCCTTTTTAATTCATTCCTGTTTAATGTGTAGAAATAGAATTATCATTTTAATTAAATAAATCATACATTTTCTAAAAATCAGTTAAATTTAATTTTAGTAACATTTATATTTATTGAAACCCAAACACGATTTGGGTGTTTTGAAAATATGAATATGAAAAGTACTCATGACAATATTTACATTCTAATTTTAATGCCAAGTATTGAAAACAAGTGTGTGGTTTATATTTATTTATATCTCAGTTCAGTTCAGCCATATTTCAAGTTCTCAGTAGCCACATAGTTTGGTGACTTCTGCATTGACATATAGATCTAGATCTGAGTGAAACATTCCTGAAATACATGAAGGGCAGTAGTTTACCTTTTCTAGTGGCTGCTACCAAATAGAGTCTAAATGAGGAATAGCACATTGTACATAGAGGAAGAAATGTAAACAGTTTATGCTTCCACACAGTGTAGGACAATCTATATAAACACTGCAGGGTAATCTGTTTAATGTTTGAGTATCTGTAATATCAGTCTTCATCAGTGAACAAAATAAAGTAAAGCTATGAGCATGGACTGTGATTGTAACTTATCCAGATTTGAACCTCACATTTATACCTTATGAATTCTAGAGTATAGAACAATCTACTCAACATCACAGTGCTTCAGTTTCTTATATAAAAATACACAACATGATATACCTTTATAAAAAGGAAGAAATGAATATTAAATAGGAAAGGAGTGAGTAAAGGAAGGAGAAAGACGAAGGTAGGAAAAGAGGAAGGGAAGGAGGCAGGGAGGGAGGGAGGGAAAGAAGGAGACAAAAGAAGGATAGAAAAAAGAGAATCTCTTCTCATGGATCTCAAATTACTGAGTTTGGATTAAAAGATAAAATTCATACAAATATACTCAAGATGTGATAATGTATTAAATGTTGAATATAGCAATAAAAGTTAAGAATTGAAGAGAAATAGTTTTGGAGGTGGGGGCATTTTGGAAAATTTTAAAAGATTGACTAAAGAAGGTGTATAGAATTGTGATATTTGGGTCAAGGCTTGAAAGCAGCAAGAAGTGAATCATGTATATTGGGGGAAGAATTTTCTCAATGGCTTAATGCTTTTAATATAAATTGAAGAATCACTAAGTGTTATCAATAATACGAGACAGGCAGAATGATGATTAGAAAAACAATAGATAGAGGAATTGAGGAATTGAACTAGACTTTGATGGGTCTATTAGACCATTATAAGGTGTAAACTGTTAATAATGAAAAAGAAAGTCCATGAAATGTAATTCTATATAATAGACTGTACAAAGTAAATGAATAATTAGAACATGCATGCACTTGCTAGCCAACAGATAATGATGTTTATCCTTATCCCCAGGGAGGTGCTAATGATACTGCAATCACATTCTAGGATAAGTTTGAAGGTGGCACCAACAGAATTGGATGACAGATTAAACATAAGCTATGAGAGAAAGAGAAGTATCAAGGAAAACATTCAGATTTGCTTGTTTAATTGGAGGAAAAAAGTTACCAGAGCTTAGATATACAGGAAAAATTGAAGGAAGAGCAGTTTGAGATATGAAATGTTTTGGACTTGTTGATTTTAAAGTATCTATTTAAATGTCAAGTACTAGAATCCTGTAAGGTAAGGAGAAAGGGTGGGAAAAAGAATTTAGTTTTTCACAGGCCAAGTGAAAGATGTTCTCCAAGTAACAGGAAGTTAATAATTGTATTAAATATTACTAATGAGTCAAATGTATGAAAACTAGATTGACTACTTCACTAAATACCAGAAGAGAAACTTGTTTACAGAAAATAAATAAGAATGGATGTGAAGAATTCAGTAAAATGAGTAAAAAGATGATTTTGAATAAAAAAAATGGAACATTACTGAAGTGATGGGATTAAATGGGTAAAGCAGGATTGATTCTAGTAAACAAAAAGAAAGAAGTCAAGACTGTGGAGAGGAATACTAAGAATTTATCTAGAGTGAAAGGAGGAAAGACAGGGATTATTGCACAGATTCAGGAAGATTGTAGATCTACTGGGAAGTCTTTCCTCCATGCAGGGTAGGCATGGATGTGATGATGGAAGAGAGGAGATAGTATAATCCAATCATGTGGAAGAGTGAATTGTGAAGTGAAGCATGATTAGTGGGTTACAAAATGTATCTATAGGAGATTAAGAATAAAAGAGTAGTTCAGAATCAATTCCTCAATTGAAAAACTTTTTAAGATCATGGTCTTTCCATATTTGTGATCTTAGAGAGTTCACATAAAACACACTGCTCCTCTAGGTGGAACATTATGGTGGAAACAAACAAAATAAAAGTTTGGTTCTATTTAACTTTAGCTGAGGTTCAGCCCAGAGAAAACACTATGATTTGAAATTCTTCAGTTATTTTTACATATATTCCATTGTACTTACTAGGTAATAATTCCTCTCATCTAAATACATTTAGGATTCATGCTCCTGAGATTGCCTTAGGAAGAAACTGTTACTTCTTTGATTACTGGAAATTTTCTGGAAAAGTTAGTTTGTATTTTAAAACAATGATTTGCATAGGATCTTTAAGATTTTCTTCTTGTTTGATTGTGCTGAATAGACTGAAGCCAATTTTACTGCTGAGCAATTGTTAGGTACTTTGAGTAAATTTCACTAACTTTTCTAGTCATTAGCGATAGGCAGAATCTATTCTCTCTCGGGATCTCAATGCCAGAAGGTACATTACAATAACTGCCAAGTCTTATTCTGAATCCTGATAAAGATACAAACTGACTAGAAAGTCAACACAAAATACCTAGGCAACCTGTTCACATAGACTTAGTAAAGATCCTTTTTCTCTGTCCTGAGACCTTCTTGGGAGCATCTTGCAAAAAATTTCACTGAAGCAGAAATAATAATATTCTGACAACAGGATCAGCCAAACTCTAGTTAGATTGGTTCAAATAATCTATTGAGGACTCCCTATGCATAAGAATGTTAACTTTTCACCTCTTGCACATTGTACATATAAGGGTAGGGAATTGGTAAATCTTTCTAGCCAATCCATGTCTTTTAATACCACTCATCTCATCAGTGAGAAAATGTTGTAAGCATTCCTAGTAATATAACTCTTTCTTGTATATATTCCAATGACAAAATACTAAAGTACTTTAATATATATGTCTGATTCTGATAGTGCAAACACTATCCAAACACCTCTTGGCAATTGTTAAGGTTAACTAAACCACACAAACTCAGTGATATACTATTCAGTTTATATGGAATAATCATACCTCAGATACAATACATCACACTAGAAACAAAAATATGAATTCATGATATTTACATATATATGCAAATATATACATTTATATTTCTAAATTTTCCTGATAAATGTTTATGTGAAATCATAAATTTGGAGACCAAATACCCTTCATTTCAATAATATACTTCTAATAATTACATCACTCTTTAAAATGTTCTTTTAGTAACCAAAATGAGGATGTACTCCAAAAATTTAATGACTTCAAAAAATATTTATCAAGGTAAATATAGTCTTCTATATGAAAATCATTATGTTTTTGGAAAAGCCTATATAACTCTATCAACTCTATAGAATGTTAGTATTAATAATATTAATAGTATTAATGCAGACTCATAGCACTAGATATGCCAAACATAGATAATTTTACTTCCATTTGGTACTCAAGTGAAGTATAGTTTATATTAAATGCATATTTTAATTATAATTATGTTATTTTCTATTCCTATAATTACATTGTTCAGAATCTTTCTTAATACCACAGTGACATAGTCTAAAGATAGAATCAGGAGAATATCATCTACTGAATTATTTATGATTAATATATTTAACATTTCTCCTCTAATGGTAATAAAACAAATTTCATTCATGTAAACTATAGATACCACTAAAATATTCTTATGCCAAATTAGATTTAGTAGTGTTTGCTCTTAAACTAGATTTATGTAATGATATGGAATTTAACATGTTAATTTTCATGCTCCTGTTTTATAACCTTTATTTTACTATTTATTATACGAATATTCTCTAAATCACTATTTTATACTTTTGCCTAGTCTATATTGTTGCAATATAAATTAAATCCCTCATTTCAACCATTCATATATCACAAACGATATTCTAACTTTTTTATTTAGTAATGATCGATACAATAGACCTCTCAAATATTTGAATACTCTATAATGTTGTTTATGTCTCAGTGCCACACAAATAAAACATAATAAGAGTGTGAACAAAAGGAGAGAAAAATACAAAGAATAATAGAAACAAAAGGTGGGGGAAAAGATAAAAGAAGCAGAAACTTTGGAGGAAGAGGAAAATAGAGACATATCCAAATATGAGATTATGCTTTCCAGTTTAATCAGTTCTAAAATTTAGAATTCAATACTTAAAAATTGAATACAATAATTAATACAAAATAGAAAATACATCTAAGTGCAAAATTGTAAAGCTGCTACAAGATGATGCAAGAAAATATCTAATTGACCTTAGGTTTATGTGATACTTTTTTAGATAAAATTCCAAACACATGATCTCCAAAAAAATGATAATCTGTACTTCATTAAAATTCAAAAATTCTCATGTGCAAAAAATATCAAGGCAATTAGAAGAAAAGCCACGTTGGAAGAAAATATTTGCATAAAAATGTGAGATAAAGAACTGTTATCATATATATATATAATATACCCCATATATGTGTGTGTGTGTGTGTGTGTGTGTGTATATATATATATATATATATATATAAAACTCAAACTCAACCATCAACCATAGCAATCTATTTTTAAATGAGCCGAAGGTCTTAACAGATACCTCTCCAAAGATGATATACAGATGCAAATAAACTTATGAAATGACCCTCCACATAATATGTAATCAGGGAAAAGCAAATTAAAACAATAATGAGATATTTACACATATCTATTAAAATGGTCAATTTCCAGAACGTGATCAGTTGCTAAAGAGGCTGTAGAGCATTTTCCCACTTGCTCATCAGAATGTAAATGGTGTAGTCACTTTGGTACATAGTTTGGTCAGTTTCTCTTTTTTTCACAAAATTAAGTATATTCTTGCCATACAATCCAGCAATTATGTTCCTTGGTATTTGCTCTAAGGAATTAAAAATATATGCTTACTCAAAAATATTCACATATGTTTATAGTGACTTTATTCATAATTGCCAAAGCTTCAATGCAAAGAAAATACCCTCAGTAAGTGAATTAATGAATAAACTGGTTACATCCAGGCAATGGAATATTATTCAGTGCCAAGAAGAAATGTTCTATTAAGCCATAAAGACCTAGCAAAAACTTAAATACATATTACCAAGTGAAAGAAGGAAATCTGATAAGGTTAACCACTGTATGAATACAATAAAATGACATTCTGGAAAAGGAAAAATAATGGAAAAAGTGAAAAAAAATAGTGCTTGCCAGAAGTGATGAGGAAAAGATGAACAGATGGAATGCAGGGGAATTTAAGAGATTTGAAAATACTCTATGATCCTATAATGGTGTATATATGTCATATGCAATTGCTCAAACTCTTGAATGTGCAACACCAAGAGTGAACCTTAAAACAAATTATGGACTTTAAGTGATAATGATGTGTCCTGTAGTTTGAGCTTTGCTAAATAAATACCATTCTGGTCATTGATGCTGAAAATAGTGGAGCCTATGCATATGTGGGAACAGGGGTTATATGAGAAGTCTCTGTACCTTCTTGATAATTTTATGTAAAACTTCTCTAAACAAAGTCTATAAAAATGCAATATCAGAGTTTCTAGAAATAGAAAAATATCTGAAGAAAATAATATGAGGTATCACATTCAAAGAGATATGTTTCCCCTGAAATTCTGACCCTCATTTTCATCTGTTCACTTTATATTTTCTTCATCAAAAATATTGAAGCAACCTGTAGAAAAACTTGTAGAAAGTGAAACTACTAAATTTACTAACTTTCAGTGTATATGCGCATTCACTCTGACTGCCTTGTTGTTTCTACAAATAAACTGAATATGCTTCTGGCAAAGCTATTTATTCACTTGTGCAATAGGTATTATGCCTTCTTGTCTACTCAGGAACAATGTTACAGCAATTCTTTCTTGGTTATTGTCAATCTTTACATACATAATTGTTTTATTGGTGTAAAAATATGCTGTTATTTCCCTCATTATTAGAAATAAATAAAAACATCCCCATTCTCTTTTCCCATTATAGCTAAATTCCTAGTGAGATTTATCTGTACCTACAATCTCTAATTTCTCTTTTTCCCATTTTCTCACAGCTCCACCATTTGGGGATTTCGTTTTACCATCATTCATAAATCGCTTATTGACAGCACCAATGACTGCTTCATTGTTAAATCGTCGGGAAACTATAGTAGTTTTGTTTTCTCCTGCATCTCGGGATATTCCTTATTAGTCTCTTTTGTGGATCTTTCTTATCATCTTGTCATGGGTTTAGCAACTAATGCTGACTAGTCCCAGAACAAATACCTTGTATGTTTGCTCTGTTTCTTTTTCCTCTTCAGATGATCTATCCAACAATAGATCTATATAACCATTTTTATTTTTCCAACCAGACATTTCTCCTAAACTCAGGCCTATATATCTTTATTTGTTTCCTGTTATTGCTCTAACAAATCACTACAAGCTTAGAGTTTTAAAACAAGACAAATTTATGATCTTATAGTTGTGAAGCTGATAAATCTAACAGTATTCACAGAGCTGCTTTCCTTCTGAAAACTTTAGAAAAGAATCAATTTGTTTCTTGGGTTTCTAGGAGGTGACTGCATTCCTCAACTTATGGTTATGTCTTTGTATTATCCAATATTATGCTTCCATATCACATCTCCAACTGACTCTAAGCTCTTGTCTCCATTTTATAAAGCCTTTGTGTTTACATAGGCCTCACATGAGTAATCCAGGATAATCCCTCTATCTCAAGATTCATATCTATGAAGTCCTTTTTGTCACATATGGTTAACACCTTTTTTAAAGATTAGAAAATAAACATCTTTGGGGGGCCACTATTCAGCCCACCACACTTTCCAACAGCCTATAAAATCTATTTCAATATTATCTCAAACATAAAATAGCCAAAACTGAGTTTTTAAGAGTCCCCTAAAAGTCAGTTCTTCTACTACACAATTTTTTAAATTACTTTGGTCTAAATATTTGCTATTTGATATTATCTTTGATTTATCTATTTTTCTAACTATATCAAGTCCAGTCCAGTGTTTAAAATTTAGAACTTTTTTCAATTTAAAATAATTTTGTTGAAAAAACATCACACTATATATTATATAAATTTAAGGTGTACAGTATAGTAATTTAGAATTGTTACTTTTCATGACCTCCTATATTCTAACCTCGACCACATCAGCATTATTTCCTATCTATAGTATAGAATTAGTGCTTGCTTCCAGTAACTTATAATCTGTTTTCAATACATTAGGCAGAACGAGCATGTTGCAGATACCAAATGAATTTGCTTTTCTGCTCAAAATCCTCAAATGACTTCCCATCTCATTTATCATAAAAGACAAATTCTTAGTATCTGTATTCCCTGCTCCTCTACTCTCATCCCTGGTGTCTCTCAACCTCACATCATGCTTCTCTCTTCCTTGCTCAGTCAAATCTAGTCACAGTTACTTTTATGATGTCTTTTGAACTTGCCAGCCATTATTCTTCCTCACGCCTCTGCACTAGCTCTTTTCTCTTCAGTAATGTTCTCACTTATATTCTCATGATATTTCCACTTCCTTCAGGGTTTTATACTGATATCTCTTTTAAGTAATACCTGTTCAGAACTTTTTATATTAGATATGAGTATGAATCCTTTTATTTCCAACAATCTTGCTTACTTTTTCTGTTAGTAATTATTATCATTAATTCACTAGATATTTTACTTGTGTTCTTTATGCCTTCTCCTCCATAAAAATGTAAGATTTGTGAGATCAGAAAATTTTGGATATAAATTAAAAGTACAAGGCTCTTATTAAAAACATTTTTCTGTGTTATCTTCAACACAAGGTTTTAGATACTATGCATTGTAGTTTGTTAAATCTTGTAAGAAGACCACATAAAAAGAAGCAAGATAGAACTCTGAGTTAGAGCCATACACTCAAAGATTCCTTTACTATTGCATTTCTAAAATTCTTAAAGAACTTCTGTGCCACACCAAGCTCCACTGGAAGGCATATGTGATTATATTTCTAACAGTAAGATTATAGTTTATGAAAACAGTTACATATAAGATTGTTTTTTTGATGTAAAGAGCTACATTTACTCATGATACTAAATTTCTTCTAATTAAAAAATATAGCCAAATCATATAAAATAAAACACTAGAATTTCTGGCGTAAAAGTTATTCAGGGGTTGAACGATGAAGGATGAGGATGAAGCAATTGAGAACACTTACTAATATCTCCTTTCACCTCAGCCTCCATTATGACTTGGTACTAAGTATGCATTTAAACTTAGAAATTTTGATCATCATGTATTTCTTGCGTTACTCTTTAGCTTTTAGTATTGTATTAAATATTATTTAACTTGACTTTAAGTCTAAAATATAGTAACAGAAACAGCAAAGGAATTGAGATAATACACTAAAACATACCTATTTAAGACAAAAAAAGGAAATAATGGAAGAATAGTAGAACAAAAAAGACAAGTCTTACAGAATACAAGAAGAAAACTTGTAGATATTAATTCTACCTTATCAGTAATTGACTAGGTCTAATAAACAGTTACAGAATATTCCACCAAACCACAGCAAAATTCATATGCTTCTGAAGTCAAGCATTGTATAGGGGAAGCCCAGATATTAGACTTCAAAAAATAGCATAAATAAATTTAGAGATTAAAATCATAAAAAGTGTGTTATTAAACCACAATTGAATACATTAGAAATAAACAGCATAAATAAGTCTACAATTATGTGACAAATGAACACACAGTCCAAATGACAATTGGGTTAGAAACAATTATAAGGGTAAGTAGAAAATAGTTTGTGTTGACTGAAAATAAAGCCACAACATATTAGAGTTAGAGGCTACAGCAAGCATAGTGCTTCATAGGAAATGTATAACTGTAAAAGCCTATAATCAAAAAAGAAAAAAGATATTTAAGAAATCAATAATGAAATAATGACCCTCTTTCAGAAACATGAAAAAGATCAAAGACATTCTAAAGAAAACAAGAAAAAATAAACAAAACCCAGAGTTGAAATAGGTGGAAGAGATATTAGAAAAGTAATACAGAATAGCAATGAAACTGAGTTACTGTATACCTCTTAATAACATCACTTCAGAAAAGGAGATTAAACTACAAGGAGAAAGACACCAGCTGTTCATTGTAGTCAAAGGAAGTAAGAGAAAATCGATAAAAAAAAAAAAAAAAAAAAAAAAAAAAAAAAAAAAAAAAAAAAAAAAAAAAAAAAAAA